>JAXRKP010000547.1:0-35000 GCA_037039925.1 Doris montereyensis
ATACAAATAGCATGGTTCATTATAAATTTGTTATACTCATCAATATCATACAAATAGCATGGTTCATTATAAATTTGTTATACTTATCAATATCATATAAATAGCATGGTTCATTATACATTTCTTATACTCATTAATATCATACAAATAGCATGGTTTATTATACATTTGTAATACTCTTCAATATCATATAAATAGCATGGTTCATTATAAATTTGTAATACTCATCAATATCATATAAATAGCATGGTTCATTATACATTTGTTATACTCATCAATATCATACAAATAGCATGGCTCATTATACATTTGTAATACTCTTCAATATCATACAAATACCATGGTTCATTATAAATTTGCAATACTCATCAATATCATATTAATAGCATGGTTCATTATAAATTTGTAATACTCATCAATATCATATTAATAGCATGGTTCATTATAAATTTGTAACACTCATCAATATCATACAAATATCATGGTTCATTATAAATTTGTAACACTCATCAATATCATATAAATATCATGGTTCATTATAAATTTGTAACACTCATAAATATCATACAAATAACATGGTTCACATATCAATTTGTAACACTCGTCAATGTAATATAAATAACATGGCTCACATATCAATTTGTAATACTCATGATTATCATATAAATAGCATGGTTCACATATCAATTTGTAATACTCATCATTATCATATAAATAGCACAGTTCATTATAAAACACTCATCAATATCGTATAAATAGCATGGTTCATTATAAAACACCCATCAATATCCTATAAATAGCATGGTTCATTATAAAACACTCATCAATATCCTATAAATAGCATGGTTCATTATAAAACACTCATCAATATCCTATAAATAGCACAGCTCATTACAAAACACTCCTCAATGTCCTATAAATAGCATGGTTCATTATAAAACACTCATCAATATCCTATAAATAGCACGGTTCATTATAAAACACTCATCAATACCAATTTGTAATATTCATCATTATCATATAAATAGCACAGTTCACATATCAATTTCTAAAACTCATCAATATCATACAAATAGCATGGTTCATTATAAATTTGTAACACTCATCAATATCATACAAATAGCATGGTTCATTATAAATTTGTAATACTCATCAATATCATACAAATAGCATGGTCCATTATACATTTGTAATACTCAGCAATATCATAAAAATAGCATGGTTCACATATCAATTTGTAACACTCGTCAATGTCATATAAATAGCATGGTTCACATATCAATTTGTAACACTCATCAATATCATATAAATAGCATGGTCCACATATCAACTTGTAATACTCATCATTATCACATAAATAGCATGGTTCACATATCAATTTGTAATACTCATCATTATCATATAAATAGCACGGTTCACATATCAATTTGTAATACACATCATTATCCTATAAATAGTACGGTTCATTATAAAACACTCATCAATATCCTATAAATAGCACGGTTCATTATAAAACACTCATCAATATCCTATAAATAGCACGGTTCATTATAAAACACTCATCAATATCCTATAAATAGCATAGTTCATTATAAAACACTCATCAATATCCTATAAATAGCACAGTTCATTATAAAACACTCCTCAATATCCTATAAATAGCATGGTTCATTATAAAACACTCATCAATATCCTATAAATAGCACGGTTCATTATAAAACACTCATCAATATCAATTTGTAGTATTCATCATTATCATATAAATAGCACGGTTCACATATCAATTTGTAACACTCATCAATATCATACAAATAGCATGGTTCATTATAAATTTGTAATCCTCATCAATATCATATAAATAGCATGGTTCATTATATATTTGTAAAACTCATCAATATCATACAAATAGCGTGGTTCATTATAAATTTGTAATACTCATCAATATCATACAAATAGCATGGTTCATTATAAATTTGTAACATTCATCAATATCATACAAATAGCGTGGTTCATTATAAATTTGTAACACTCATCAATATCATACAAATAGCATGGTTCATTATAAATTTATAATACTCATCAATATCATACAAATAGCATGGTTCATTATACATTTGTAACACTCATCAATGTCATACAAATAGCATGGTCCATTATAAATTTGTAACACTCATCAATATCATACAAATAGCGTGGTTCATTATAAATTTGTAACACTCGTCAATGTCATATAAATAGCATGGTTCATTATAAAACACTCATCAATATCCTATAAATAGCACGGTTCATTATAAAACACTCATCAATATCAATTTGTAGTATTCATCATTATCATATAAATAGCACGGTTCACATATCAATTTGTAACACTCATCAATATCATACAAATAGCATGGTTCATTATAAATTTGTAATACTCATCAATATCATACAAATAGCATGGTTCATTATAAATTTGTAACATTCATCAATATCATACAAATATCATGGTTCATTATAAATTTGTAATACTCATCAATATCATACAAATAGTATGGTTCATTATACATTTGTAATACTCATCAATATCATACAAATAGCATGGTTCATTGTAAATTTGTAACACTCGTCAATGTCATATAAATAGCATGGTTCATTATACATTTGTAATACTCATCAATATCATACAAATAGCATGGTTCATTATAAATTTATAATACTCATCAATATCATACAAATAGCATTGTTCACATATCAATTTGTAATACTCGTCAATGTCATATAAATAGCATGTTTCACATATCAATTTGTAACACTCATCAATATCATATACACAGCATGGTTCACATATCAACTTGTAACACTCATCAATATCATATAAATAGCATGGTTCACATATCAATTTGTAATACTCATCAATATCCTATAAATAGCACAGTTCATTATAAAACACTCATCAATATCCTATAAATAGCACAGTTCATTACAAAACACTCCTCAATATCCTATAAATAGCACGGTTCATTATAAAACACTCATCAATATCAATTTGTAGTATTCATCATTATCATATAAATAGCACGGTTCACATATCAATTTGTAACACTCATCAATATCATACAAATAGCATGGTTCATTATAAATTTGTAATACTCATCAATATCATACAAATAGCATGGTTCATTATACATTTGTAACACTCGTCAATGTCATATAAATAGCATGGTTCATTACACATTTGTAATACTCATCAATATCATACAAATAGCATGGTTCATTATAAATTAGTAACACTCATCAATATCATACAAATAGCATGGTTCACATATCAATTTGTAATACTCGTCAAAGTCATATAAATAGCATGGTTCACATATCAATTTGTAACACTCATCAATATCATATAAATAGCATGGCTCACATATCAACTTGTAACACTCATCAATATCATATAAATAGCATGGTTCACATATCAATTTGTAATACTCATCATTAGCATATAAATAGCACGGACCATTATAAAACACTCATGAATATCGTATAAATAGCATGGTTCATTATAAAACACTCATCAATATCCTATAAATAGCATTGTTCATTATAAAACACTCATCAATATCCTATAAATAGCACAGTTCATTACAAAACACTCCTCAATATCCTATAAATAGCATGGTTCATTATAAAACACTCATCAATATCCTATAAATAGCACGGTTCATTATAAAACACTCATCTATATCAATTTGTAGTATTCATCATTATCATATAAATAGCACGGTTCACATATCAATTTGTAACACTCATCAATATCATACAAATAGCATGGTTCATTATAAATTTGTAATACTCATCAATATCATACAAATATCATGGTTCATTATATATTTGTAACACTCATCAATATCATACAAATATCATGGTTCATTATAAATTTGTAACACTCATCAATATCATACAAATATCATGGTTCATTATATATTTGTAACACTCATCAATATCATACAAATATCATGGTTCATTATAAATTTGTAACACTCATCAATATCATACAAATATCATGGTTTCATTATAAATTTTGTAAACACTCATCAATATCTTACAAATAGCATGGTTCATTATAAATTTGTAACACTCATCAATATCTTACAAATACCATGGTTCATTGTAAATTTGTAATACTCATCAATATCATACAAATATCATGGTTCATTATAAATTTGTAACACTCATCAATATCATACAAATATCATGGTTCATTATATATTTGTAACACTCATCAATATCCTATAAATAGCACGGTTCATTATAAAACACTCATCAATATCCTATAAATAGCACGGTTCATTATAAAACACTCATCAATATCCTATAAATAGCACGGTTCATTATAAAACACTCATCAATATCCTATAAATAGCACGGTTCATTATAAAACTCTCATCAATATCCTATAAATAGCATGGTTCATTATAAAACTCTCATCAATATCCTATAAATAGCACGGTTCATTATAAAACACTCATCAATATCCTGAAAAACAGCACGGTTCATTATAAAACACTCATCAATATCCTATAAATAGCATGGTTAATTATAGCATGGTTCATTATAGAATGGTTCATTATAACATGGTTCATTGTAGGCATGTGTTCATTATAGCATGGTTCATTATAGCATGGTTCATTATAGCATGGTTCATTATAACATGGTTCATTATAGCATGGTTTATTATAGTATGGTTCATTATAGCATGGTTCATTATAGCATGGTTCATTATAGAATGGTTCATTATAACATGGTTCATTGTAGCATGGTTCATTATAGCATGGTTCATTATAGCATGGTTCATTATAACATGGTTCATTATAACATGGTTCATTATAGCATGGTTCATTATAGCATGGTTCATTATAACATGGTTCATTATAGCATGGTTCATTATAGCATAGTTCATTATAACATGGTTCATTATAGCATGGTTCATTATAACATGGTTTAATATAGCATGGTTCATTATAGCATGGTTCATTATAGCATAGTTCATTATAACATGGTTCATTATAACATGGTTCATTATAGCATGGTTCATTATAACATGGTTCATTATAGCATGGTTCATTATAGCATGGTTCATTATAGCATGGTTCATTATAACATGGTTCATTATAGCATGGTTCATTATAACATGGTTCATCAAGGTCATAGAGCAGGAGCTTATCCTGATTTCTATAGCGTGAAGTTGAACGGGTGATAATAATCACCTCATGGACATGTCACTGGCCTGACGCAAAGCTTTTACTCTTAAGTTGAGGTTTGTATCCAATTACACCTGAATCGAGTTGGGGACATGCCTGTTTTGTGTCTTTTCCAAGGAACTCCAACTTCAGGCCCACCTTTGCCGGAATTCGAACTTGGGAATGAAATGGCGTGCTGGGGAATAAAGGATGAAATGGCGGGATGGGGAATAAAAGATAAAATGACGTGCTGGGGAATAAAAGATGAAATGGCGTGCTGTGGAATAAAGGATGAAATGGTGTGCTGGGGAATAAAGGATGAAATGGCGTGCTGGGGAATAAAAGATGAAATGACATGCTGGGGAATAAAAAATAAATGACATGCTGGGGAATAAAGGATGAAATGGCGTGCTGGGGAGTAAAGGATGAAATGGCGTTCTGGGGAATAAAAGATGAAATGGCGTGCTGTGGAATAAAAGATGAAATGGCGTGCTGGGGAATAAATGATGAAATGGCGTGCTGGGGAATAACGTATGGAATGGCGTGCTGTGGAATAAAGGATGAAAATGGCGTTCTGGGGAATAAAGGATGAAATGGCATGCTGGAGAATAAAGGATGAAATGGCGTGCTGGGGAATAAAAGATGAAATGGCGTGCTGGGGAATAAAGGATGAAATGGCGGGCTGGGGAGTAAAAGATGAAATGGCGTGCTGGAGAATGAATGATGAAATGGCATGCTTGGGAATGAAAGATGAAATGGCGTGCTGGGGAATGAACGATGAAATGGCATGCTGGGGAATAAAAGATAAAATGGCGTGCTGGGGAATAAAGGATGAAATGGCGTGCTTGGTAATAATCACACCTGTGGTTGGATACGGACAATTGATCCTTTTTTGCAATCGTTTTCTGGTAAATTCGTATGTCATGGTGACCGCTCTCGTTTTACGTAACCAGGTGTCACTGTTGTCGGCAAATGCGATGATTTTGATTTGATCTGCTCTGGTCTGATTTGATTTGATTTGATTTGATTTGATTCGACTTCATTTGATTTGATCTGCTGTGTTCTGATATGCTCTGATTTGATTTGATCTGATTTGATTTGATTTGATTCGACTTGATTTGATTTGATCTGATTTGATTTGATTTGATTTGATTTGATCTGATTTGATTCGACTTGATTTGATTTGATCTGCTGTGTTCTGATATGCTCTGATTTGATTTGATTTGATTTGATTTGATTTGATTTGATTTGGTTTGGTTTGATTTGATTTGATTTGATTTGATTTGATTTGATCTGATTTGATTTAATTTTACCCACATCCACACTTAAGGTGCAGAAATGTTGCAATTATTCGTTCTAGAATCATTTCAATGGTTGGGTAAGGTTTACGACAAACAAAGAAAAGCGAAATCTTAAACAAATATTCGCATTATTAATCGACTAAAAACTCAAGAAAGTCGTTAAATGAAAAGAACAAAACAAAACAAAACAAAACAAAAACATATTTAAGACATTTGGGCTTTATTTTTTCTTCTTTCTTCTTAATAGTGGAAAATGGGTCGTTTGAGCCCCGATAAAGCCCTTGAAACGGCAACAAAGTCGCTTACGACCCCAACTGGCTATCCATGTCCTTAAATTGTAAGATTAAAACAAAATATTTTTTTTCTTCCCAGGGTTCATATCAACCTTCCTCAAGGAGACCTTTGAGGTCATGGACAAACTAATGGAGAAAGACATCAACGAATGTAAGTACATGTGGTTGGTACTCACTATCAATGAAGTCTATGGAAAAAATAAAGTCATTGTGCGGTCGATAACATTACTGAGTGTATTAATGAAGTTTTACAATACTTTCAATAGTGTAGAAATATTCTTGAACTTAAAATAAAATAAAAATAGAGGCGCTGGTAGATCAGTCGGTAGACCGTCTGACTACCACCCAGGACGCTCGCGTTGGAATTCGAATCCAGGCAAATTTTCTGGCCCCTATGTCGACCCATCAGCGAAATGGGTAGCCGGGTCTGTCGACCCATCAGCGAAATGGGTAGCCGGGTCTGTCGACCCATCAGCGAAATGGGTAGCCGGGTCTGTCGACCCATCAGCGAAATGGGTAGCCGGGTCTGTCGACCCATCAGCGAAATGGGTAGCCGGGTCTGTCGACCCATCAGCGAAATGGGTAGCCGGGTCTGTCGACCCATCAGCGAAATGGGTAGCCGGGTCTGTCGACCCATCAGCGAAATAGGGTAGCCGGGTCTGTCGACCCATCAGCGAAATGGGTAGCCGGGTCTGTCGACCCATCAGCGAAATGGGTAGCCGGGTCTATTGAGACGTTGCCAAAGTAAAGGTGGCGGGGTAAGAAGTGGCAAACTAGGGCATCATGCCGTATGGCTAGAACAATCAGGACTCTATTCCTAGTTTCCTAAGCTCAACTGTAAGCACGGGACTTACTTTGTCTTAAATAAACAAATTGGTCTTTGTGTATCAGTCCCATTCCGGGTAGTGTTACCGGTGGCCTAATGGTAAGGCTGCCGTACTTAGCGCCATAAAGTCGTGGGTTCGAACCTTCACAATGCTTTGTCCAAACGTTGGGCTATTTGACGGGGTGGGGCTGGGGGGGGGGGGTGGGCTACCAGGTTCATATATGGACCAGGATCAGCTGGGGGGAGTAAAACTTTCGATAAGCAAGCATCTTGGTCAGAGGCGATGTCCTATTTCACAAGTCCTTGTGACGCTATAGAAACTGGGAAAAGCCCCGTCTCTATTGATTGAATAGCCGTGAAGAAAC
Organism: Doris montereyensis; assembly: GCA_037039925.1. Classification (NCBI taxonomy): domain Eukaryota; kingdom Metazoa; phylum Mollusca; class Gastropoda; order Nudibranchia; family Dorididae; genus Doris; species Doris montereyensis. The sequence continues at coordinate 8,002 of JAXRKP010000547.1, forward strand.
GCAACTTTACACATACTATTCCTGTCAGCATGAAGTAGCAATATGTCTATGTGTACAGTGTGTACAATAAAGAGTTACAACAGACACCAAATGGCTATGGAAAGCAATATGTCTATGTGTACAGTGTGTGTACAATAAAGAGTTACAATAGACACCAAATGGCTATGGAAAGCAATATGTCTATGTGTACAGTGTGTGTACAATAAAGAGTTACAACAGACACCAAGTGGCTATGGAAAGCAATATGTCTATGTGTACAGTGTGTGTACAATAAAGAGTTACAATAGACACCAAGTGGCTATGGAAAGCAATATGTCTATGTGTACAGTGTGTGTACAATAAAGAGTTACAACAGACACCAAGTGGCTATGGAAAGCAATATGTCTATGTGTACAGTGTGTGTACAATAAAGAGTTACAACAGACACCAAATGGCTATGGAAAGCAATATGTCTATGTACACAACGTGTGTACAATAAAGAGTTACAACAGACACCAAATGGCTATGGAAAGCAATATGTCTATGTGTACAGTGTGTGTACAATAAAGAGTTACAATACACACCAAATGGCTATGGAAAGCAATATGTCTATGTGTACAGTGTGTGTACAATAAAGAGTTACAATACACACCAAATGGCTATGGAAATCAATAAACATAATGCAATATGCAGAAACGCTATAGCATTTTGGCCTTCCTTAGAAGAAAACGTTTCAACTGTCCTGACAATGTCAAAGATTAGTGCTACAAGTCTTATGTTGTGGTAGCTGTGTCTGGGACCCTCACCAACTTACAGACCTTCATACAAGAAATTAAAAGAGAAAATGTAAAAGAATAAAGACTGTCTTGTGACTATCAATTATACATACGCTAAACAAAATACCAAAGCCGTCATGAGTCAATGGTAATGAAAGCCTCTAGAAGAACGTAGAGCTAGAAATAAAATGAATATTTTCTATAAGGCTATAATTGGCCAACTGTTTTTTCCGTTAGATCAGCTTAAACTTAATACAAGAACAATCGGATCAGACTGGCGAACATGCATGGTTCCTTCTTCAAACATTGATTGTCATCTGCACTCATTTTACCCTACTGCTGTAAGGCTGTAGAATGAACTGCCAACAGAAATATAACCCATCACTAGCCCTAAAGACTTTAAAAATAGAATTAGGCCCATCACTTAAAAATCAAAATTGGATTTACAGTTTTGGGTTGAATTAGAATATAAGCACTGCCAATAATATTTAAGAATTGGGTTGGTTAAATATTATGATGAAATAGATAAAGAAGAGTAGTCACTGGAGGTTGGAAATCTCCGTGCCAGACATGCCCCAAACCCACGCCAGCTCATGCCACTAACCGTCTGTATGTCTTTTGGTGCCCCCCTCCCCCGCCCCCCATCACAGGTGGCGGCTTGTACACGTACTACCAGCCATGGGCCGTGTGCATCAGATCCAACCTGATCATGTGGAGAGGGGTAAGACTTAGACCTACCTACAGCGCTCACCGCTTTGACGGACGGCGTTCAGTCGGGCACCTAGCATCGTGCAAGTCTGTCCTACGTTTTAGTGTTCTAGCGTCCTGATTGGGTGAAATTACAGGCTACAAAAATAGCTGCCAATGAGATTGCTATGACTATGACGCAGGTAAACCTTGCATGACGCTCGATGACTGAACGCCCCTCCGATAATAATGATACTAATACTGAAAATTAGATAATTCGACGTTTAATTCTAGTTCGTACTCAGCTCTAGACGGTTTACGATAGCAAAAGGAGAGGTAGAATACAAGGACGTTCATTCAATTGAAGTACATAATTGTTAAACGCATATCAATGTGTGTAATAAAGCTAATGAATGTGATACAATGATATGAAATAAATGATACAAAGAGAGTGATGCTTTCGTAAGAGTGAATAAAATACGATGAATTAAAATGCTTTGAGCGGGTTAAATCAATCACTGTTATAATATAATGATAATGTAGATACATGGGTTTTGAGGATTTCGTTAGAAGTCTGAGTGCATTTCCTTTTTCTTAGTGCTTTTGGGAGGTTATTCCATTGTCTTGGATCTTGAAATTTGAAAGATATTTGACCCATTGATCCATTGTCATTAGTTTCATTCGGGGTTGTACTAATTTGTAGTCATGGGAACATAAGGCGCTGGCAATTCAATAAGGTACAATGGACCTGTTCCGTAGATCTGGCAGCATTAGCTTGTGCAATCTGAAGTTTTTAAAGACAAAAACCAAAACGCAACGTCAACCCCCACCCAACGCCAACCCACAATAAAAGCATTAGCTTTAGGATGTTCTTGTATTTCATGAAATTCCTGTGTTGGTGCTTTCATGCAATCTATAGTCTCATTGAGCGTCTCATTGAGAGAGAGAGAGAGAGAGAGAGAGAGAGAGAGAGAGAGAGAGAGAGAGTAGAGAGAGAGAGAGAGAGAGAGAGAGAGAGACAGAGAGACAGGACAGACAGACAGACAGACAGACAGACAGACAGACAGACAGACAGACAGACAGACAGACAGACAGAGACAGTGATAAAGACACAGAGAGAGAGATAGATAGATAGATAGATAGATAGATAGATAGATAGAGAGAGAGAGAGAGAGAGAGAGAGAGAGAGAGAGAGAGAGAGAGAGAGAGAGAGAGAGAGAGAGAGAGAGAGAGAGAGAGAGAGAGAGAGAGAGAGAGAGAGAGAGAGAGAGAGAGGGAGGAGAGAGGGAGAGAGAGAGGGAGAGAGAGAGGAGAGAGAGGGGAGAGAGAGAGAGAGAGAGAGGAGAGAGAGAGAGAGAGGAGAGAGAGAGAGAGAGAGAGAGAGAGAGAGAGAGAGAGAGAGAGAGAGAGAGAGAGAGAGAGAGAGAGAGAGAGAGAGAGAGAGAGAGAGAGAGAGAGAGAGAGAGAGAGAGAGAGAGAGACAGAGACAGAGACAGAGACAGAGACAGAGACAGAGACAGAGACAGAGACAGAGACAGAGACAGAGACAGAGACAGAGACAGAGACAGAGACAGAGACAGAGACAGAGACAGAGAGACAGAGGACAGAGAGAGGAGAGAGAGAGAGAGAGAGAGAGAGGAGAGAGAGAGAGAGAGAGAGAGAGAGAGAGAGAGAGAGAGAGAGAGAGAGAGAGAGAGAGAGAGAGAGAGAGAGAGAGAGAGAGAGAGACAGACAGACAGACAGACAGACAGACAGACAGACAGACAGACAGACAGATAGACAGACAGACAGACAGACAGGCAGGCAGACAGAGAGACAGAGAGACAGAGCGACAGAGAGAGAAAGAGACAGAGACAGAGATAGCGACATAGACAGAGGCAGAGGCCTAGGCAAAGACAGAGACAGAGACAGAGAAGGAAAGTGAACTGGGGCGTGCATTACGAAAGCAGTCAGACACTGACACAAACAAATAAATAAGTGCTCTTCTTACCTAGACTTCTCTAATTCAGCTTGTTTACAATAATTATTTTCCCGTCCGTCCTGTTGTAGCAATGGCGCTTTTTGAAGTATGAGTTCATCAACAAACTGTTCGAGGAGACGGCAGACCCAAGGAAATGCATCCCTGTCAATAGACACATACGTAAGGAGACAACAACGTCACACAGATCCCAAATAACCTTGACCCTTCAACCTGAGAAACCATTTTTGCTCAAAATTGGACGAATAAGTTGATTGTATTATTGAACGCCGCCGTTTATTTCCTTCACATCGATACCTTGAAATAGTTCAGTATCGATTCTTTGAATTTTTCTTTGTTTAGATACTGACCTAACTTTCAACACATCTGTTGAACTATAAAAGCTAGTGTTTTTGTCTAATGTATAGCAAGTTGGTACTCATTTTAATAATCTGCACAGTGTAATGTATTAATGTACATATGAACAAACTTGATTTAATAGTGTCCTGGATCGTCAGGAAAATACAATATTCCACGTACGGGCACCTTTTATCGTAAGGTGCTGTCCGAAATAGGTATAAGGAAGCGGGGGAAGTTGAAACAGGGTCGATAGGTAGAAGTTGAGAACCGTTTATGGTTTTATGATGTTTCAAAGCATTATCCTACTCATTTCTTCTTTTTTTTTCTCGAAAATACATTCAAATAACAGGGAAAAAGAGTTGTAAATACAATTTTCTCAAAATTGACTTTTTAAAAATGATTTACTGCATTTTGCTAAGTAGTCCTACAACTGTCAATTGTTTTGCTTGAAATTAGTTTCCTTCAAGTCTACTTTGTAAAAATGAAACTATAGAAGATATAAAAAAAACAACCCGATAGAATAAATTCCGGATATTGATTTGAAGTTTCCGTGTACAAAATTGTAAAACTCTTGAACAAAAACGTACGACTACTTAGTTTTTGAGAATTGCCAAAATTGACCTTTGCGCAGAAATTAACCTTTACACAGAAATTGACCTTTGCACAGAAATTGACCTTTGCACAGAAATTAACCTTTACACAGAAATTGACCTTTGCACAGAAATTGACCTTTGCACAGAAATTAACCTTTACACAGAAATTAACCTTTACACAGAAATTGACCTTTGCACAGAAATTGACCTTTGCACAGAAATTGACCTTTACACAGAAATTGACAAAACGCTCTTCATCATCACGCAATATGGACATTAAATAAACGGTGTTTATTGTACGAACAAAAACATATCATTTACAATATTATTATCTTTGCCATCGCTACCATAACCAAGCTATGCCTTGTCTTCTTGACATCTTCATTGTAATATTTACTCTAGTTTTATCTTTGCCATCGCTACCACAACCAAGCTATGCCTTGACTTCTTGACATCTTCGTTGTAATATTTACTCTATTATCATCTTTGCCATCGCTACCACAACCAAGCTATGCCTTGACTTCTTGACATCTTCGTTGTAATATTTACTCTAGTTTTATCTTTGCCATCGCTACCACAACCAAGCTATGCCTTGTCTTCTTGACATCTTCATTGAAATATTTACTCTAGTTTTTATCTTTGCCATCGCTACCACAACCAAGCTATGCCTTGACTTCTTGACATCTTCGTTGTAATATTTACTCTATTGTTATCTTTGCCATCGCCACCACAACCAAGCTATGCCTGACATCTTCATTGTAATATTTACTCTAGTTTTATCTTTGCCATCGCTACCACAACCAAACTATGCCTGACATCTTCATTGTAATATTTATTATATTTCTATCTTTGCCATCGCTACCACAACCAAGCTATGCCTTGTCTTCTTGACATCTTCATTGTAATATTTACCACGTGAGCGGAGTAAAATTCCGTTTAACAACAATCACATTTTGGGGCACAACACAGCTGTCAAGCCGTGTCACACTCTTCGTTCCATCTTCAATTTGATTTGATTTGATTTGATTTGATTTGATTTGATTTGATTTGATTTGATTTTACACATCCTGTAAACAGCCGATGGATTTGATTTGATTTGATTTAATTTGATTTGATTTGATTTGATTTGATTTGATTTGATTTGATTTACCCACATACACAACTAGGGTGATCTCAGAGTTTTTGATGGGATATTTAGTTTTGTCCAGACTGCCCTGTAAATAGCTAAGGAATCTTCTCATAACGCGCACAAAGTGTTGTGATCTGCACACGGGACCTCATTTTTATCGTCCGTCTTTGATGGGACTAGGCGGACAAGGGAAGTAAATTTGCTCGAAAAACCTCCAAATTCTTTTTCAACCGTAGGCGGGTCTCGACATCACTACATTTTGGTTGAGAGGCCAAGACTCTGTCCCTGGAGTACCGAGTCCCCTCGATTCACCTACCTGTACTACCGAGTCCCCTCGATTCACTTACCTGTACTACCAAGGCTCATCGATTCACCTACCTGTACTACCAAGTCTCATCGATTCACCTACTTGTACTACCGAGTCCCCTCGATTCACCTACATGTACTGCCGAGTCTCATCGATTCACCTACCTGTACCTACCTGTACTACCGAGTCCCATCGATTCACCTACCTGTACCTACCTGTACTACCGAGTCTCATCGATTCACCTACCTGTACTACCGAGTCTCTTCGATTCACCTACCTGTACTACCGAGTCTCTTCGATTCACCTACCTGTACTACCGAATCTCTTCGATTCACCTACCTGTACTACCGAGTCTCTTCGATTCACCTACCTGTACCTACCTGTACTACCGAGTCTCTTCGATTCAACTACCTGTACTACCGAGTCTCTTCGATTCACCTAACTGTACTACCGAGTCTCTTCGATTCACCTATCTGTACTACTGAGTCTCATCGATTCACCTACCTCTACCTACCTGTACTACCGAGTCTCATCGATTCACCTACCTGTACCTACCTGTACTATCGAGTCTCATCGATTCACCTACCTGTACTACCGAGTCTCATCGATTCACCTACCTGTACCTATCTGTACTACAGAGTCTCATCGATTCATCTACCTGTACTACTGAGTCTCATCGATTCATCTACCTGTACTACCGAGTCTCATCGATTCACCTACCTGTACTACCGAGTCTCTTCGATTCAACTACCTGTACTACCGAGTCTCTTCGATTCACCTACCTGTACTACAGAGTCTCTTCGATTCACCTACCTGTACTACCGAGTCTCTTCGATTCACCTACCTGTACTACCGAGTCTCTTCGATTCACCTACCTGTACTACCGAGTCTCATCGATTCACCTACCTGTACTACCGAGTCTCTTCGATTCACCTACCTGTACCTACCTATACTACCGAGTCTCATCGATTCACCTGCCTGTACCTATCTGTACTACCGAGTCTCATCGATTCACCTACCTGTGCCTATCTGTACTACCGAGTCTCATCGATTCACCTACCTGTTTCTACCTATACTACCGAGTCTCATCGATTCACCTACCTGTACCTATCTGTACTACCGAGTCTCATCGATTCACCTAACTGTACCTATCTGTACTACCGAGTCTCATCAATTCATCTACCTGTACTACCGAGTCTCATCGATTCATCTACCTGTACTACCGAGTCTCTTCGATTCACCTACCTGTACTACCGAGTCTCTTCGATTCATCTACCTGTACTACCGAGTCTCTTCGATTCACCTACCTGTACTACCCGAGTCTCTTCGATTCACCTACCTGTACTACCGAGTCTCTTCGATTCACCTACCTGTACCTATCTGTACTACCGAATCTCTTCGATTCAACTACCTGTACCTACCTATACTACCGAGTCTCATCGATTCACCTACCTGTACTTATTTGTACTACCGAGTCTCATCGATTCACCTAACTGTACCTATATGCACTACCGAGTCTCATCGATTCATCTATCTGTACTACCGAGTCTCATCGATTCATCTACCTGTACTACCGAGTCTCTTCGATTCACCTACCTGTACTACCGAGCCTCTTTGATTCACCTACCTGTACTACCGAGTCTCTTCGATTCACCTACCTGTACTACCGAGTCTCTTCGATTAACCTACCTGTACTACCGAGTCTCTTCTATTCACCTACCTGTACTACCGAGTCTCTTCGATTCACCTACCTGTACTACCGAGTCTCTTCGATTCATCTACCTGTACCTATCTGTACTACCGAGTCTCATCGATTCACCGACCTGTACCTATCTGTACTACCGAGTCTCATCGATTCACCTACCTGTACTTATCTGTACTACAGAGTCTCTTCGATTCACCTACCTGTACCTACCTGTACTACCGAGTCTCATCGATTCACCTACCTGTACCTATCTGTACTACCGAGTCTCATCGATTCACCTACCTGTACCTACCTGTACTACCGAGTCTCATCGATTCATCTACCTGTACTACCGAGTCTCATCGATTCATCTACCTGTACCACCGAGTCCCATCGATTCATCTACCTGTACTACTGAGTCTCTTCGATTCACCTACCTGTACTACCGAGTCTCTTCGATTCACCTACCTGTACTACCGAGTCTCATCGATTCATCTACCTGTACTACCGAGTCTCATCGATTCACCTACCTGTACTACCGAGTCTCATCAATTCACCTACCTGTACTACCGAGCCTCTTCGATTCACCTACCTGTACTACCGAGTCTCTTCGATTCACCTACCTGGACTACCGAGTCTCTTCGATTCATCTACCTGTACTACCGAGTCTCATCGATTCACCTACCTGTACCTATCTGTACTAACGAGTCTCTTCGCTTCACCTACCTGTACCTACCTGTACTACCGAGTCTCATCGATTCACCTACCTGTACCTATCTGTACTACCGAGTCTCATCGATTCAACTACCTGTACCTATCTGTATTACCGAGTCTCATCGATTCATCTACCTGTACTACCGAGTCTCATCGATTCATCTACCTGTACTACCGAGTTTCTTCGATTCACCTATCTGTACTACCGAGTCTCATCGATTCATCTACCTGTACTATCGAGTCTCATCGATTCATCTACCTGTACTACCGAGTCTCTTCGATTCATTTACCTGTACTACCGAGTCTCTTCAATTCATCTACCTGTACTACCGAGTCTCATCGATTCATCTACCTGTACTACCGAGTCTCATCGATTCACCTACCTGTACCTACCTGTACTACCGAGTCTCATCGATTCATCTACCTGTACTACCGAGTCTAATCGATTCACCTACCTGTACTACCGAGTCTCATCGATTCATCTACCTGTACTACCGAGTCTCATCGATTCATCTACCTGTACTACCGAGTCTCATCGATTCATCTACCTGTACTACCGAGTCTCTTCGATTCACCTACCTGTACTACCGAGTCTCTTCGATTCACGTACCTGTACTACCGAGTCTCTTCGATTCACCTACCTGTACCTATCTGTACTAACGAGTCTCTTCGATTCACCTACCTGTACCTACCTATACTACCGAGTCTCATCGATTCACCTACCTGTACTTATCTGTACTACCGAGTCTCATCGATTCACCTAACTGTACCTATCTGTACTACCGAGTCTCATCTATTCATCTACCTGTACTACCGAGTCTCATCGATTTATCTACCTGTACTACCGAGTCTCTTCGATTCACCTACCTGTACTACCGAGTCTCTTCGATTCTCCTACCTGTACTACCGAGTCTCTTCGATTCACCTACCTGTACTACCGAGCCTCTTTGATTCACCTACCTGTACTACCGAGTCTCTTCGATTCACCTACCTGGACTACGGAGTCTCTTCGATTCACCTACCTGTACTACCGAGTCTCTTCGATTCACCTACCTGTACTACCGAGTCTCTTCTATTCACCTACCTGTACTACCGAGTCTCTTCGATTCACCTACCTGTACTACCGAGTCTCTTCGATTCACCTACCTGTACCTACCTGTACTACCGAGTCTCTTCGATTCACCTACCTGTACCTATCTGTACTACCGAGTCTCATCGATTCACCTACCTCTACCTATCTGTACTACCGAGTCTCATCGATTCACCTACCTGTACCTATCTGTACTACCGAGTCTCATCGATTCACCTACCTGTACTTATCTGTACTACGGAGTCCTCTTCGATTCATCTACCTGTACCTACCTGTACTACCGAGTCTCATCGATTCACCTACCTGTACCTATCTTTACTACCGAGTCTCATCGATTCATCTACCTGTACTACTGAGTCTCATCGATTCACCTACCTGTACTACCGAGTCTCATCGATTCATCTACCTGTACTACCGAATCTCATCGATTCACCTACATGTACTACCGAGTCTCATCGATTCACCTACCTGTACTACCGAGTCTCTTCTATTCACCTACCTGTACTACCGAGTCTCATCGATTCATCTACCTGTACTACCGAGTCTCTTCGATTCACCTACCTGTACTACCGAGTCTCTTCGATTCACGTACCTGTACTACCGAGTCTCTTCGATTCTCACCTACCTGTACCTATCTGTACTAACGAGTCTCTTCGATTCACCTACCTGTACCTACCTATACTACCGAGGTCCTCATCGATTCACCTACCTGTACTTATCTGTACTACCGAGTCTCATCGATTCACCTAACTGTACCTATCTGTACTACCGAGTCTCATCTATTCATCTACCTGTACTACCGAGTCCTCATCGATTTATCTACCTGTACTACCGAGTCTCTTCGATTTCACCTACCTGTACTACCGAGTCTCTTCGATTCTCCTACCTGTACTACCGAGTCCTCTTCGATTCACCTACCTGTACTACCGAGCCTCTTTGATTCACCTACCTGTACTACCGAGTCTCTTCGATTCACCTACCTGGACTACGGAGTCTCTTCGATTCACCTACCTGTACTACCGAGTCTCATCGATTCACCTACCTGTACTACCGAGTCTCTTCTATTCACCTACCTGTACTACCGAGTCTCTTCGATTCACCTACCTGTACTACCGAGTCTCTTCGATTCACCTACCTGTACCTACCTGTACTACCGAGTCTCTTCGATTCACCTACCTGTACCTGTCTGTACTACCGAGTCTCATCGATTCACCTACCTCGTACCTATCTGTACTACCGAGTCTCATCGATTCACCTACCTGTACCTATCTGTACTACCGAGTCTCATCGATTCACCTACCTGTACTTATCTGTACTACGGAGTCTCTTCGATTTCATCTACCTGTACCTACCTGTACTACCGAGTCTCATCGATTCACCTACCTGTACCTATCTGTACTACCGAGTCTCATCGATTCACCTACCTGTACCTATCTGTACTACCGAGTCCTCATCGATTCATCTACCTGTACTACTGAGTCTCATCGATTCACCTACCTGTACTACCGAGTCTCATCGATTCATCTACCTGTACTACCGAATCTCATCGATTCACCTACCTGTACTACCGAGTCTCATCGATTCACCTACCTGTACTACCGAGTCCTCTTCTATTCACCTACCTGTACTACCGAGTCTCATCGATTCATCTACCTGTACTAACCGAGTCTCATCGATTCATCTACCTGTACTACCGGAGTCTCTTCTATTCACCTACCTGTACTACCGAGTCTCTTCGATTCATCTACCTGTACTACCGAGTCTCATCGATTCATCTACCTGTACCACCGAGTCCCATCGATTCATCTACCTGTACTACCGAGTCTCTTCGATTCACCTAGCTGTACTACCGAGTCTCTTCGATTCACCTACCTGTACCTATCTGTACTACCGAGCCTCATCGATTCACCTACCTCTACCTATCTGTACTACCGAGTCTCATCGATTCACCGACCTGTACCTATCTGTACTACCGAGTCTCATCGATTCACCTACCTGTACTTATCTGTACTACAGAGTCTCTTCGATTCACCTACCTGTCCCCTACCTGTACTACCGAGTCTCATCGATTCACCTACCTGTACCTATCTGTACTACCGAGTCTCATCGATTCACCTACCTGTACCTATCTGTACTACCGAGTCTCATCGATTCACCTACCTGTACCTATCGGTACTACCGAGTCTCATCGATTGATCTACCTGTACTACTGAGTCTCATCGATTCACCTACCTGTACTACCGAGTCTCATCGATTCATCTACCTGTACTACCGAGTCTCATCGATTCACCTACCTGTAGTACCGAGTCTCATCGATTCACCTACCTGTTTCTACCGAGTCTCTTCGATTCACCTACCTGTACTACCGAGTCTCTTCTATTCACCTACCTGTACTACCGAGTCTCATCGATTCATCTACCTGTACTACCGAGTCTCATCGATTCATCTACCTGTACTACCGAGTCTCTTCTATTCACCCTACCTGTACTACCGAGTCTCATCGATTTCATCTACCTGTACTACCGAGTCTCATCAAATTCATCTACCTGTACCACCGAGTCCCATCGATTCATCTACCTGTACTACTGAGTCTCGTCGATTCACCTACCTGTACTACCGAGTCTCTTCGATTCACCTACCTGTACTACCGAGTCCTCATCGTTTCATCTACCTGTACTACCGAGTCTCAATCGATTCACCTACCTGTACTACCGAGTCCTCATCAATTCACCTACCTGTACTACCCAGCCTCTTCGATTCACCTACCTGTACTACCCGAGTCTCTTCGATTCACCTACCTGGACTACCGAGTCTCTTCGATTCATCTACCTGTACTACCGAGTCCTCATCGATTCACCTACCTGTACCTATCTGTACTAACGAGTCTCTTCGATTCACCTACCTGTACCTACCTGTACTACCGAGTCTCATCGATTCACCTACCTGTACCTATCTGTACTACCGAGTCTCATCGATTCAACTACCTGTACCTATCTGTATTACCGAGGTCTCATCGATTCATCTACCTGTACTACCGAGTCTCATCGATTCATCTACCTGTACTACCGAGTTTCTTTGATTCACCTATCTGTACTACCGAGTCTCATCGATTCATCTACCTGTACTATCGAGTCTCATCGATTCATTTACCTGTACTACCGAGTCTCTATCGATTCATTTACCTGTACTACCGAGTCTCTTCAATTCATCTACCTGTACTACCGTGTTTGCTTTTCATGATCGAAAACCTTGAGGCCAGCATCATGAAGTGTAAATATTATTGTGAGATACAGCTGATAAAGACTTAGTGGGGCAAGGGCAAAGGCATGTCGAACACGATGACCGAAGAAATGAAACGTGGTGTGGCAAGCAAAGAGGAACAACTCGAGATGTTAAAGGCGCAGAACTACAAAGATTAATTAGAAACAAAAACCTCCTTACTCCATTGTCCACCAAAGGGAAATCGTACAATACCCATAGCGAAAATCTATCGCTGGTTACTACCAGGGAAATCAATACATTACTATAGGAAATTCCTCAAACGGTCACCAATCATAGGGAAATCTCTCAAAGGGGAGTTACTACTATAGGGGAAATCTTCAAACATCACCAACTATAGGGAAATCTTCAAACGTCACAACTATAGGGAATCTTCAGCGTCACTCAACTATAAAGGAATTCTCTCAAACGGTCACTAACTATAGGGGAAATTCCCTCAAAGGGTTACTTTCATTATAGGGGTTCCCAACGACAGTAAACTATAGGGGAATTTAAAGGGTCACTAACTATAGGGGGAAATCTCTCAAACGGTCAATCATAGGGAATTTGGTTACTTACTATAGGGGAAATATCTCGTTACTTACTTAATTAGGGAACGATAATCACAATCTATCAATAACTATAGAATCTCTCAAAGGTCACTAACTATAGGGGAAATCTCTCAAAGGGTCACTAACTATAAGGGGAAATCTCTCAACGGTCACTAACTACAAAATCTCAAAGGGTTACTTACTAGGGAAATATCTCAAAGTTGGTTTACTAACTATAGAGGAACTTCAACTGGCTTATCACTTTATAGGGAAAACTTTAAAGGGTCACCAATCAGAAATCGCTCAAAGGGTCATCAGTTCGCAAACACACACATACACACACACACACATTTGACACTGGTTCAAATCCGGGAAGACATACAAACCTATATACATACGGGCATAGATATATACAAACAAACATACATACATATTCATATACATTTGTACGTACATACATACATACATACGTACATACATACATACATACACATACATACATACATACATACATACATACATACGTACGTACGTACATACATACATACATACATACATACATACATACATACATACATACATACATACATACATACATACATACGTACATACATACATACATACGTACATACATACATACATACATACATACATACATACGTACATACATACATACATACGTACATACATACATACATACATACATACATACATACATATATACGTATACATACATACATACATACATACATACATACATAACATACATACATACATACATACATACATACATACATAATACATACATACATACATACACACATACATACATACATACATACATACATACATACATACATACATAATGACGTTGACATGGAAGTGTTCGGCGCTTGAAAGCAGTATAATTTTTATCGTTCCTCGAATTTCTTGGAACGGGCTTATTAATGAAGTGTCGCTGGTACCATTTTCATGTGTCTGGATCTATTATTCACCCAGCTTTTATCTGTCCAATTTTGAAAAAGTTTTAAACGCATATCTATCCGTCCTAACTAGAGTGAAGCCATCTATGTCTACACTCCAATGTGAGTCCAGAGAGGTTAACCATCACTCCGATACACAACTTTAAGCTACCACTCTTCGCCCTCTTTATATACGAAGGAGCCACAGTGGAGTGATGTCAAAGGCGAAATATGACAATAAATGACCACTAATAAAGACAGAACAAACACGTGACGTTTCGGGTACAACCCTTCGTCAGACAACAAACGAGAAATATCTAGAATTTAGATTTAGATCTAAGCACTACCTCAAGCATCACACAATGTGATTTCAGAAGAAAACAGAAAGGAGGAGGAAAGAAAGAAAAAGACGGTGATGATAAGAAACGTAAGTAGAAAGGGGGTGTGAAGAATGTATAGTAGCAAGAATGGAAGGTCCAGATCTAGAATGAAATAAAAAAAACATATGAAAATAAATAAGTAATAATAAAGGAGATGAGAAGGAGAGAGAGAGAGAGAGAGAGAGAGAGAGAGAGAGAGAGAGAGAGAGAGAGAGAGAGAGAGAGAGAGAGAGAGAGAGAGGGAGAGAGAGAGAGAGAGAGAGAGAGAGAGAGGGAGAGGGGGAGAGAGGAGAGAGAGAGAGAGAGAGAGAGAGAGAGAGAGAGAGACAGAGACAGAGAGAGAGAGAGAGAGACAGAGAGAGAGAGAGAGACAGAGAGAGAGACAGAGACAGAAGAAAGAAAGGAAGAAAAAAAGAACAAGAAAAAGAGGGAAGAAAGAAAGGGAAAGAGAGACGTGTGAGTAAGGGAAACAAATACGAAAAAAGAGGATAACTATAAGACTAGATCTATATCTCACTGGGTCTAGAAAGAAGAAATGATAGAGAAGGAATAAAAGGAAATATCAATCAAGGCAAAAGTGTACACTAAAGGTGCAAAATGTATACAAATTACAAATGTATCGATGCAATAAAGGAACAGAGTAAACGACTTATCTGAAATTCAAAATTATATGGCATTTCAGATAAGTCGTTTACTCTGACTCTGTTCCCTTATTGCATCGATACATTTGTAATTTGTATAAACTTAATTCATCCGTGAAACGAAATATATAGCAATTAGCATCAGCATTAAACAGATGCAACCGAAATAATACGATTAAGATGAAGAAAAGAAATCAAACTAAAAGCCAATGATTATAAGCAATACTATAAACAATAAATTTTGAGAGAGTAAGAGAACACATCGTGATATAATAAATATAAAAATCAATGATTTATATAAGTATGTATATATATATTTATATATATATATATATATATATATATATATATATATATATATATATATATATATATATATATATATATATATATATATATATATATATATATATATATATGGACACTTAAGAACAGTTCAATAGGTGTTTACTGAAGTCTGACACCAGTAGGTTGAAAAGGGCCTACGGTATCTTTCAATTCTTGTTCTGATTGAAAGAAGATCACTAGAGCTACTTGCCTTTCGATTTGTCTTCTTCATAATATTTGACTCTAAGGGGTGGGACGGGTCTTGTGATATGTTGGTAAATATTTTCATAATATTGATGATTTCAGGGAAAGACTGTATTTCATGGGTGCATCTGCTTGCTCTATATATTGTCCTCTCCGCTTTTCTTTTATCTTTAGCGAGCCTCTTCCCCCATGTCGACATACAGAAAACCATCATACTCTCAATTGTCAATCTATCAAATAAATTTATGAGGTTTTTTTGTCTGTTCTGAACTGATTGAATTTTCTGATGAAGTACATTTTCTTCTTTGTTTGGGGTGAAATATAGACAATATGATCCATGCTAGTCAATGTTTCTGCCCAATGTAACTTATTGTCAACATGTACACCAACATATTTATAGTTAGTGATCCTTTGAGAGATTTCCCCTATAATAGTTAGTAACCCTATAGTTGTAACCCTTTGAGATTTCCCCTATAGTTAGTAGCCCAATGAGATAAATTCTCCTATAGTTAGTAACCCTTTGAGAGATTTCCCCAATAGTTAATGACCCTTTCAGCGATTTCCCCAATAGTTAGTGACCCTTTGAGCGATTTCCCTACAGTTAGTGACCCTTTAAGAGATTTTCCCTATAGGTAGTAAGCCAGTTGGAGATTTCCTCTATAGTTAGTAAGCCAACGAGATATTTCCCCTATAGTAAGTAACCCTTTGAGAGATTTCCGCTATAGTTAGTGACCGTTGGAGAGATTTCCCCTTATAGTTAGTGACCCTTTGAGAGATTTCCCCCTATAGTTAGTGACCCTTTGAGAGATTCCCCTATAGTTGGTGACCGTTTGAGAGATTTCCCCTATAGTTAGTGACCCTTTGAGAAATTTCCCCTATAGTTAGTAACCCTTTGAGAGATTTCTCCTATAGTTAGTGACCCTTTGAGAGATTATCCTACAGTTAGTGACCCTTTAAGATGCTTCCCCTATAGGTAGTAAACCAGTTGTAGATTTCCCCTATAGTAAGTAAGCCAACGAGATATTTCCCCTATAGTAAGTAACCCTTTGATAGATTTCCCTATAGTTAGTGACCGTTTGAGAGATTTCCCCTATAGTTAGTGACCCTTTAAGAGATTCCCCTATAGTTACTGACCGTTTGAGAGATTTCCCCTATAGTAAGTAACCCTTTGAGAGATTTCCCCTATAGTTAGTGACCGTTTGAGAAATTCCCCCTATAGTTAGTGACCCTTTAAGAGATTCCCCTATAGTTAGTGACCGTTTGAGAGATTTCCCCTATAGTTAGTGACCGTTTGAGAGATTCCCCCTATAGTAAGTAACCCTTTGAGAGATTTCCCCTATAGTTAGTGACCGTTTGAGAGATTTCCCCTATAGTAAATAACCCTTTGAGAGATTTCCCCTATAGTAAGTAACCCTTTGATAGATTTTCCCTATAGGTAGTGACCCTTTGAGAGATTTCCCCTTTGATGGACAATGGAGTAAAGGAGGTTTTGTTTTCCTGAAATCAAAAATCATTTCCCTTAGTTCTGCTAACATCTCGAGTTTGTTCCTACTTTACTTTGCCACCGTTTCATTTCTTCAGTCATCATGTTCGACATGCCCTTTGCCCTTTGCCCCTTGCCCCACTGAAGTCTTTATCAACTGTATCTCACAATAAATATTTAAAAAGCATGATGCAACTCAAGGTTTTCGATCGTAAAAGCAAACACCGGGTATATTAATGACGTGCTTGGAGAGATTTCGAAGTGCTCATTCATGTCAATTGGAAATAGTTATGGTTCAGTAATAAGTCGTCACATTCCCATCAGGCCGACTCTCCTTAAAAATGTCCTAAGGATGAGCAGGGAATTCGGTAGTCCATAGGCAATGTGTCTGCCTATCAAACCAAAATGTGGTTGGTTCAATCCCCAGCAGGATCAGATAATTTTCTCGAGCTTTTTTCTTTTTGGGTAAAACTACACCCTTACCCCCCACCCCACCTTTTCATCCCCTGGTCCAGGTAGGTGAATCGAAGAGACAGGGTAGTACAGGTAGATGAATCGATGGGAATCGGTAGTACAGGTAGGTGAATCGATGAGACTCGGTAGTACAGGTAGATGAATCGATGGGACTCGGTAGTACAGGTAGGTGAATCGATGAGACTCGGTAGTACAGGTAGGTGAATCGATGAGACTCGGTATTACAGGTAGGTGAATCGATGAGACTCAGTAGTACAGGTAGATGAATCGATGGGACTCGGTAGTACAGGTAGGTGAATCGATGGGACTCGGTAGTACAGGTAGGTGAATCGATGAGACTCGGTAGTACAGGTAGGTACAGGTAGGTGAATCGATGAGACTCGGTAGTACAGGTAGGTACAGGTAGGTGAATCGATGAGACTCGGTAGTACAGGTAGATGAATCGAAGAGACTCGGTAGTACAGGTAGGTACAGGTAGGTGAATCGATGAGACTCGGTAGTACAGGTAGATGAATCGATGAGACTCGGTAGTACAGGTAGGTGAATCGATGAGACTCGGTAGTACAGGTAGGTGAATCGATGAGACTCGGTAGTACAGGTAGATGAATCGATGAGACTCGGTAGTACAGGTAGGTGAATCGATGAGACTCGGTAGTACAGGTAGATGAATCGATGAGAGTACAGGTAGGTGAATCGATGAGACTCGGTAGTACAGGTAGATGAATCGATGAGACTCGGTAGTACAGGTAGATGAATCGATGAGACTGAATACAGGTAGATGAATCGATGAGACTCAGTAGTACAGGTAGATGAATCGATGAGACTCGGTAGTACAGGTAGATGAATCGATGAGACTCGGTAGTACAGGTAGATGAATCGATGAGACTCGGTAGTACAGGTAGATGAATCGATGAGACTCGGTAGTACAGGTAGGTGAATCGATGAGACTCGGTAGTACAGGTAGATGAATCGATGAGACTCGGTAATACAGGTAGGTACAGGTAGGTGAATCGATGAGACTCGGTAGTACAGGTAGATGAATCGATGAGACTCGGTAGTACAGGTAGATGAATCGAAGAGACTCGGTAGTACAGGTAGATGAATCGATGAGACTCGGTAGTACAGGTAGATGAATCGAAGAGACTCGGTAGTACAGGTAGATGAATCGATGAGACTCGATAGTACAGGTAGATGAATCGATGAGACTCGGTAGTACAGATAGGTGAATCGAAGAAACTCGGTAGTACAGGTAGATGAATCGATGAGACTCGGTAGTACAGGTAGATGAATCGATGAGACTCGGTAATACAGATAGGTACAGGTAGTTGAATCGATGAGACTCGGTAGTACAGATAGGTACAGGTAGGTGAATCGATGAGACTCGGTAGTACAGGTAGGTACAGGTAGGTGAATCGAAGAGACTCGTTTGTACAGATAGGTACAGGTAGGTGAATCGATGAGATTCGGTAGTACAGGTAGATGAATCGAAGAGACTCGGTAGTACAGGTAGGTGAATCGACGAGACTCGGTAGTGCAGGTAGGTGAATCGAAGAGACTCGGTAGTACAGGTAGGTGAATCGATGAGACTCGGTAGTACAGGTAGGTGAATCGATGAGACTCGGTAGTACAGGTAGATGAATCGATGAGACTCGGTAGTACAGGTAGGTGAATCGAAGAGACTCGGTAGTACAGGTAGGTGAATCGAAGAGACTCGGTAGTACAGGTAGATGAATCGATGGGACTCGGTGGTACAGGTAGATGAATCGATGAGACTCGGTAGTACAGGTAGATGAATCGAAGAGACTCGGTAGTCAGGTAGGTGAATAGAAGAGACTCGGTAGTACAGGTAGATGAATCGATGAGACTCGGTAGCACAGGTAGATGAATCGATGAGACTCGGTAGTACAGGTAGGTGAATAGAAGAGACTCGGTAGTACAGGTAGGTGAATCGAAGAGACTCGGTAGTACAGGTAGGTGAATCGATGAGACTCGGTAGTACAGGTAGGTGAATCGATGAGACTCGGTAGTACAGGTAGATGAATCGATGAGACTCGGTAGTACAGGTAGGTGAATCGATGAGACTCAGTAGTACAGGTAGATGAATCGATGAGACTCGGTAGTACAGATAGGTACAGGTAGGTGAATCGATGAGACTCGGTAGTACAGATAGGTACAGGTAGGTGAATCGATGAGACTCGGTAGTACATGTAGGTACAGGTAGATGAATCGAAGAGACTCCGTAGTACAGATAAGTACAGGTAGGTGAATCGATGAGACTCGGTAGTACAGATAGGTACAGGTAGGTGAATCGATGAGACTCGGTAGTACAGATAGGTAGAGGTAGGTGAATCGATGAGACTCGGTAGTACAGATAGGTACAGGTAGGTGAATCGAAGAGACTCGGTAGTACAGGTAGGTACAGGTAGGTGAATCGAAGAGACTCGGTAGTACAGGTAGGTGAATCGAAGAGACTCGGTAGTACAGGTAGGTGAATAGAAGAGACTCGGTAGTACAGGTAGGTGAATCGGGAAGAGACTCAGTACATAGGTGAATCGAAGAGAGTAGTCCAGGTAGGTGAATCGAAGAGACTCGGTAGTACAGGTAGGTGAATCAAAGAGGCTCGGTAGTACAGGTAGGTGAATCGAAGAGACTTGGTAGTACAGGTAGGAGAATCGAAGAGACTCCGGTAGTACAGGTAGGTGAATCGAAGAGACTCGGTAGTACAGGTAGATTAATCGATGAACTCGGTAGTACAGGTAGATGAATAGATGAGACTCGGTAGTACAGATAGGTACAGTTAGGTGAATCGAGACTCGGTAGTACAGATAAGTACAGGTAGGTGAATCGATGAGACAGGTACAGGTGAATCGAAGAAACTCGTTAGTACAGATAGGTACAGGTAGGTGAATCGAAGAGACTCGGTTGTACAGGTACGTGAATCGAAGAGACTCGGTAGTACAGGTAGGTGAATCGAAGAGACTCGGTAGTACAGGTAGATGAATCGAGAGACTCGGTAGTACAGGTAGATGAATCGATGAGACTCGGTAGTACAGGTAGATGAATCGATGAGACTCGGAGTAGGTAGGTGAATCGATTAGACTCGGTAGTACAGGTAGGTGAATCGATGAGACTTGGTAGGTACAGGTAGATGAATCGATGATGAGACAGGTAGATGAATCGATGAGAGGTAGGTAGATGAATTGAAGAGACTCAGTACAGGTAAATGAATCGAAGAGACTCGGTAGTACAGGTAGATGAATCGATGAGACTCGATAGTACAGGTAGATGAATCGATGAGACTCGGTAGTACAGATAGGTGAATCAAAGAAACTCGGTAGTACAGGTAGATGAATCGATGAGACTCGGTAGTACAGGTAGATGAATCGATGAGATCGATAGTACAGGTAGTTGAATCGATGAGACTCCGGTAGTACAGGTAGGTGAATCGAGAAACTCGGTAGTACAGGTAGATGAATCGATGAGACTCGGTAGTACAGATAGGTACAGGTAGTTGAATCGATGAGACTCGGTAGTACAGATAGGTACAGGTAGGTGAATCGATGAGACTCGGTAGTACAGGTAGGTACAGGTAGGTGAATCGAAGAGACTCGGTATGGGGTACAGGTAGGTGAATCGATGAGATTCGGTAGTACAGGTAGATGAATGAAGAACTCGGTAGTACAGGTAGGTGAATCGAGAGACTCATTAGTGCAGGTAGGTGAATCGAAGAGACTCGGTAGTACAGGTAGGTGGTGAGACTCGGTATCAGGTAGGTGAATCGATGAGACTCGGTAGTACAGGTCGATGAGATAGTACAGGTAGGTGAATCGAAGAGACTCGTAGTGAATCCGAAGAGACAGATAGGAATCGATGGGACGGTGGTACAGGTAGTGAATCGATGAGACTCGGTAGTACAGGTAGATGAATCGAAGAGACTCGGTAGTACAGGTAGGTGGTCAGAAGAGACTCGGTAGTACAGGTAGTTGAATCGATGAGAGTATACAGGTAGATGAATCGAAGTAGACAGGTAGGTGAATAGAAGAGACTCGGTAGTACAGGTAGGTGAATCGAAGAGACTCGGTAGTACAGGTAGGTGAATCGATGAGACTCCGTAGTACAGGTAGAATCGATGAGACTCGGTAGTACAGGTAGATGAATCGATGAGAGATACAGGGGTGAATCGATGAGAGTAGTACAGGTAGGTGAATCGATGAGACTCGGTAGTACAGATAGTACAGGTAGGTGAATCGATGAGACTCGGTAGTACAGATAGGTAGTAGGTGAATCGATGAGAGAGACATGTAGGTACAGGTAGATGAACAAAGAGACTCCGTAGTACAGATAGAGGTAGGTGAATCGATGAATCGGTAGAAGAGACAGGTGGGTGAATCGATGAGACTCCGTAGTACAGATAGGTAGAGGTAGGTGAATCGATGAGACTCGGTAGTACAGTAGTACAGGTAGGTGAATCGAAGAAGAGACAGGTAGGTACAGGTAGAATCGAAGAGACTCGGTAGTACAGGTAGGTGAATCGAAGAGACTCGGTAGTACAGGTAGGTAAATAGAAGAGACTCGGTAGTACAGGTAGGTGAATCGAAGAGACTCGGTAGTACAGGTAG
Source organism: Doris montereyensis (assembly GCA_037039925.1). Classification (NCBI taxonomy): domain Eukaryota; kingdom Metazoa; phylum Mollusca; class Gastropoda; order Nudibranchia; family Dorididae; genus Doris; species Doris montereyensis. Next base: position 30,177 of record JAXRKP010000547.1, read on the forward strand.
GTGACTCGTAGTCCAGGTAGGTGAATCGAAGAGACTCGGTAGTACAGGTAGGTGAATCAAGAGGCTCGGTAGTACAGGTAGGTGAATCGAAGAGGCTTGGTAGTCGGTAGAGAATCAGGTAGATGAATCGATGAGACTCGGTAGTACAAGTAGATAAATCGATGAGACTCGGTAGTACAGGTAGAGAATAGATGAGACTCGGTAAACGATGAGACTCGGTAGTACAGATAAGTACAGGTAGGTGAATCGATGAGACTCGGTAGTATAGGTAGGTACAGGTAGGTGAATCGAAGAAACTCGATGAGTACAGATTACAGGTAGGTGAATCGAAGAGACTCAGTAGTACAGGTACGTGAATCAAGAGAGTAGTACAGGTAGGTGAATCGAAGAGACTCGGTAGTACGGTAGTATGGATGAGACTCGGTAGTACAGGTAGATGAATCGATGAGACTCGGTAGTACAGATAGGTAGATGAATCGATGAGACTCGGTAGTACAGGTAGGTGAATCGAAGAGACTTGGTAGTACAGGTAGATGAATCGAAGAGACTCGGTAGTACAGGTAGGTGAATCAGAGACTAGTAGTACAGGTAGAGGTGAGACTCGGTAGTACAGGTAGATGAATTGAAGAGACTCGGTAGTACAGGTAAATGAATCGAAGAGACTCGGTAGTACAGGTAGATGAATCGATGAGACTCGATAGTACAGGTAGATGAATCGATGAGACTCGGTAGTACAGATAGGTGAATCGAAGAAACTTGGTAGTACAGGTAGGATGAATCGAAGAGACTCGGTAGTACAGGTAGATGAATCGATGAGACTCGGTAATACAGATAGGTACAGGTAGTTGAATCGATGAGACTCGGTAGTACAGATAGGTACAGGTAGGTGAATCGATGAGAGGTACAGATAGGTACAGGTAGGTGAATCGAAGAGACTCGTTAGTATAGATAGGTACAGGTAGGTGAATCGAAGAGGGATAGGTACAGGTAGATGAATCGAAGAGACTCGGTAGTCCAGGTAGGTGAATCGAAGAGACTCCGTAGTACAGGTAGGTGAATCGAAGAGGCTCGGTAGTACAGGTATGAATCGATGAGACTCGACTAGTACAGGTAGGTGAATCGATGAGACTCGGTAGTACAGGTAGATGAATCGATGAGACTCGGTAGTACAGGTAGGTGAATCGATTAGACTCGGTAGTACAGGTAGGTGAATCGAAGAGACTCAGTAGACAGGTAGATGAATCGATACCTCGGTGGTACAGGTAGATGAATCGATGAGACTCGGTAGTCAGGTAGATGAATCGATGAGACTCTCAGGTAGGTGAATAGAAGAGACTCGGTAGTACAGGTAGATGAATCGATGAGATAGTACAGGTAAATGAATCGATGAGACTCGGTAGTACAGGTAGGTGAATAGAAGAGACTCGGTAGTACAGGTAGGTGAATCGAAGAGACTCGGTAGAACAGGTAGGTGAATCGATGAGACTGGAGGTAGGTGAATCGATGAGACTCGGTAGTACAACTCGGTAGTACAGGTAGGTGAATCGATGAGACTCAGTAGTACAGGTAGATCAATCGATGAGACTCGGTAGCCAGGTAGAATCGATGAGACTCGCAGGCCAGATCAATAGGTACAGGTAGGTGAACGAAGAACTCCGGTAGTAATACAGGAGGTGAATCGAAGAGACTCTGTAGTACAGATAAGTACAGGTAAGTGAATCGATGAGACAACACTCGGTGTATGATGAGACTCGCAGATAGGTTAGGTGAATCGATGGGGCTCGGTAGTACAGATAGGTACCGGTACGTGAATCGAAGAGCTAGTACAGCTAGGTACATGTAGATGAAGAAGAGACTCGGTAGTACAGGTAGGTGAATCAAGAGACTCGGAAATTAGTAAGGTATGAATAGAAGAGACTCAGTCAGGTAGGTGAAAAAACAGGAGGTCGAAGAGACTCCGTAGTGAGGTGAATCACTCGGTAGTACAGGTAGGTGAATCAAGAGGCTCGGTAGTACAGGTGGTGAATCGAAGAGACTCGGTAGTACAGGCAGAGAATCGAAGAGACTCAAATCAAATCGAAGAGACTCGGTAGCACAGGTAGATGAATCGATGAGACTCGGTAGTACAGATAGATGAATCGATGAGAAGTACCAGATAGGTACAGTTAGGTGAATCGATGAGATTACAAATAATCAAATCATGAGATCGGTAGTATAGGTAGGTACAGGTAGTGAATCGAAGAGATCGGTAGACAGATGCAGGTAGGTGAATCGAAGGACTGTAGTACAGGTAGGTGAATCAAGAGACCAAATCGAAGAGACTCGGTAGTACAGGTAGGTGAATCAGAGATCGGTAGTACATCAGGTAGATGAATCGATGAGACTCCGGTAGTACAGGTAGATGAATTGAAGACTGGTAACGAAGAGAATCGATGAGACTCGGTAGTACGGTACAGGTAGGTGAATCGATGAGACTGTGTTAGAAACAGGTAGGTGAATCGATGAGACTCGGTAGTACAGATAGGTACAGGTAAATGTGAGATTGATTACAGGCAGGTGAATCGATGAGACTCGGAATACAGGTAGGTGAATCGAAGAGACGGTAGTACAGGTAGGTGAATCGATGAGACTCGGTAGTACAGGTAGGTGAATCGAAGAGAATAGGTAGGTGAATCGAAGAGACTCGGTAGTACAGGTATGTCAAGAAGTACAGGTAGGTGAATCGAAGAGACTCGGTAGTACAGGTAGTTGAATCGAAGAGACTCGGTAGTACAGGTGTGAATCCGATGAGCGATAGATGAATCGATGAGAAGTAGATAGATGAATCGATGAGTAGGTGATATATAGGTGAATCGATGAGATGTACAGGTAGGTGAATCGATGAGACTCGATAGTACAGTTTAGGTGAATCGATGAGACTCCGGTAGTACAGGTAGGTAGAGGTAGGTGAATCGATGAGACTCAGTAGTACAGATAGGTGAACCGAAGGCAAAGTGAATCAAAGAGACTCGGTAGTACAGGTAGTTGAATAACTCGGTATAGGTAGGTACAGGTAGGTGAATCGAAGAGAGAGGTGAATCGAAGAGAGTAGTACAGGTAGTGAATCGAAGAGACTCGGTAGTGTGTGTCGAAGAGACTCGGTAGTACAGGTAGGTGAATCGATGGCAGGTAGGTACAGGTAGGTGAATCGATGGGATAGTACAGGTAGGTAGAGTGAATCGATGAGAATATAGGTGAATCGAGGGGACTCGGTAGAAGTAGGTGAATTGATGACTGGTAGTACAGGTAGGTGAATCCGATGAGAAGTAGTACAGGTAAGTGAATCGAGGGGCTCGGTAGTACAGGTAGGTGAATCGAGGGGACTCGGTACTAGGGACAGATGGCCTCTCAACCAAAATGTATGATGTCGAGAACGGTTGAAAAGGAAGAGTTTTAAATACCCTCCCTTGTCCGCCTAGTCCCATCAAAGACGGACGATAAAAATGAGGTCCGTGTGCAGATCACAACATGTGCGCGTTATGAGAAGAAGCTATTTACAGGGCAGTCTGGACAAAACTAAATATCCCATCAAAAACTCTGAGATCACCCTAGTTGTGTATGTGGGTAAATCAAATCAAATCAAATCAAATCAAATCAAATCAAATCAAATCAAATTAAATCAAATCAAATCAAATCCATCGGCTGTTTACAGGATGTAAAATCAAATCAAATCAAATCAAATCAAATCAAATCAAATCAAATTGAAGATGGAACGAAGAGTGTGAACTTGACAGCTGTGTTGTGCCCCCAAAATGTGATTGTTGTTAAACGGAATTTTACTCCGCTCACGTGGTAAATATTACGAAGATGTCAAGAAGACAAGGCATAGCTTGGTTGTGGTAGCGATGGCAAAGATAAAATATAATAAATATTAAATGAAGATTACAGTTTGGTTGTGGTAGCGCAAAGATAAAATAGAGTACAATGAAGAGTCAGGCATAGCTTGGTTGTGGTAGCGATGGCAAAGATAACAATAGAGTAAATATTACAACGAAGATGTCAAGAAGTCAAGGCATAGCTTGGTTGTGGTAGCGATGGCAAAGATAAAACTAGAGTAAATATTTCAATGAAGATGTCAAGAAGACAAGGCATAGCTTGGTGGTGATGGCAAAGATAAAACTAGAGTAAATATTACAACGAAGATGTCAAAGACGGTTGTGGTAGCTAAAACCAGCTTGGTTGTGGTAGGATAGCAAAGATGATAAAGAGTAAATATTACAACGAAGATGTCAAGAAGTCAAAAGCTTGGTTGTGGTAGCGATGGCAAAGATAAAACTAGAGTAAATATTACAATGAAGATGTCAAGAAGACAAGGCATAGCTTGGTTATGGTAGCGATGGCAAAGATAATATTGTAAATGATATGTTTTTGTTCGTACAATAAACACCGTTTATTTAATGTCCATATTGCGTGATGATGAAGAGCGTTTTGTCAATTTCTGTGTAAAGGTCAATTTCTGTGCAAAGGTCAATTTCTGTGCAAAGGTCAATTTCTGTGTAAAGGTTAATTTCTGTGCAAAGGTCAATTTCTGTGTAAAGGTTAATTTCTGTGCAAAGGTCAATTTCTGTGCAAAAGGTCAATTTCTGTGTAAAGGTTAATTTCTGTGCAAAGGTCAATTTCTGTGCAAAGGTCAATTTCTGTGTAAAGGTTAATTTCTGCGCAAAGGTCAATTTTGGCAATTCTCAAAACTAAGTAGTCGTACGTTTTTGTTCAAGAGTTTTACAATTTTGTACACGGAAACTTCAAATCAATATCCGGAATTTATTCTATCGGGTTGTTTTTTTT
>JAXRKP010000547.1:37500-55000 GCA_037039925.1 Doris montereyensis
ACTTCAATTGAATGAACGTCCTTGTATTCTACCTCCTTTTGCTATCGTAAACCGTCTAGAGCTGAGTACGAACTAGAATTAAACGTCGAATTATCTAATTTTCAGTATTAGTATCATTATTATCGGAGGGGCGTTCAGTCATCGAGCGTCATGCAAGGTTTACCTGCGTCATAGTCATAGCAATCTCATTGGCAGCTATTTTTGTAGCCTGTAATTTCACCCAATCAGGACGCTAGAACACTAAAACGTAGGACAGACTTGCACGATGCTAGGTGCCCGACTGAACGCCGTCCGTCAAAAGCGGTGAGCGCTGTAGGTAGGTCTAAGTCTTACCCCTCTCCACATGATCAGGTTGGATCTGATGCACACGGCCCATGGCTGGTAGTACGTGTACAAGCCGCCACCTGTGATGGGGGGCGGGGAGGGGGGCACCAAAAGACATACAGACGGTTAGTGGCATGAGCTGGCGTGGGTTTGGGGCATGTCTGCACGGAGATTTCCAACCTCCAGTGACTACTCTTCTTTATCTATTTCATCATAATATTTAACCAACCCAATTCTTAAATATTATTGGCAGTGCTTTATATTCTAATTCAACCCAAAACTGTAAATCCAATTTTGATTTTTAAGTGATGGGCCTAATTCTATTTTTAAAGTCTTTAGGGCTAGTGATGGGTTATATTTCTGTTGGCAGTTCATTCTACAGCCTTACTGTAGTAGGGTAAAAAAATGAGTGCAGATGACAATCAATGTTTGAAGAAGGAACCATGCATGTTCGCCAGTCTGATCCGATTGTTCTTGTATTAACAAGCTGATCTAACGGAAAAAACAGTTGGCCAATTATAGCCTTATAGAAAATATTCATTTTATTTCTAGCTCTACGTTCTTCTAGAGGCTTTCATTACCATTGACTCATGACGGCTTTGGTATTTTGTTTAGCGTGTATGTATAATTGATAGTCACAAGACAGTCTTTATTCTTTTACATTTTCTCTTTTAATTTCTTGTATGAAGGTGTGTAAGTTGGTGAGGGTCCCAGACACAGCTACCACAACATAAGACTTGTAGCACTAATCTTTGACATTGTCAGGACAGTTGAAACGTTTTCTTCTAAGGAAGGCCAAAATGCTATAGCGTTTCTGCATATTGCATTATGTTATTGATTTCCATAGCCATTTGGTGTGTATTGTAACTCTTTATTGTACACACACTGTACACATAGACATATTGCTTTCCATAGCCATTTGGTGTGTATTGTAACTCTTTATTGTACACACGTACACATAGACATATTGCTTTCCATAGCCATTTGGTGTGTATTGTAACTCTTTATTGTACACACGTTGTGTACATAGACTTTGCTTTCCATAGCCATTTGGTGTCTGTTGTAACTCTTTATTGTACACACACTGTACACATAGACATATTGCTTTCCATAGCCATTTGGTGTCTGTTGTAACTCTTTATTGTACACACACTGTACACATAGACATATTGCTTTCCATAGCCATTTGGTCTATTGTAACTCTTTATTGTACACACTGTACACATAAGACATATTGCTTTCCATAGCCACTTGGTGTCTGTTGTAACTCTTATTGTACACACACTGTACACATGACATATTGCTTTCCATAGCCATTTGGTGTCTATTGTAACTCTTTATTGTACACACACTGTACACATAGACATATTGCTTTCCATAGCCATTTGGTGTCTATTGTAACTCTTTATTGTACACACTGTACACATAGACATATTGCTTTCCATGCTGACAGGAATCTATTGTAACTGCGTTTCTTCACACTATACATCAATAGACACGGGGCTTTAGCCACTTTCTGTCGTTGTAACTCTTTGAAATGGACACACACTCTGACCAAGATGCTTGCTTATCGAAAGCCATTTGGCTGATCTGGTAACATACTGAATTGTAGCCCTGTACACCCAGCCCCACCCCGTCAAATAGCCCAACTTTTGGACAAAGCATTGTGAAGGTTCGAACCCACGACTTTATGGCGTTTCTTCACGGCTATTCAATCCAATAGAGCCACCGGCTTTTCCCGAATGGGACTGATAGCGTCACAAGGACAATTTGTTGATTTAAGACAAAGTAAGTCCCGATGCTTACTTATTGAAAGTTTTAGGAAACTAGAATAGATCCTGATTGTTCTAGCCAACCATGATGCCCTAGTTTGCCATTTCTTACCCCGCCACCTCTGTCACTTTTGCAACGTTTGGATAATTGTGAAGGCGAACCCATTTCGCTGATGGGTCGACACGACTTTATGGCGCGCTAAATTGCGGCAGCCTTACCATTAGGCCACCGGTAACACTCCCCGGAATGGGACTGATACACAAAGACCAATTTGTTTATTTAAGACAAAGTAAGTCCCGTGCTTATGGGTCGACAGGAAACTAGGCATAGAGTCCTGATTGTTCTAGCCATACGGCATGATGCCCAGTTCGCCACTTCTTACCGATGGGTCGCCACCTTTACATTTGGCAATGGGTCGATAGACCCGGCTACCCATTTCGCTGATGGGTCGACAGACCCGCTAATTTCGCTGATGGGTCGACATAGAGGCCAGAAAATTTGCCTGGATTCGAATTCCAACGCGAGCCTCCTGGGTGGTAGTCAGACGGTCTACCAACTGATCTACCAGCGCCTCTATTTTTATTTTATTTTAAGTTCAAGAATATTTCTACACTATTGAAAGTATTGTAAAACTTCATTAATACACTCAGTAATGCTATCGACCGCACAATGACTTTATTTTTTCCATAGACTTCATTGATAGTGAGTACCAACCACATGTACTTACATTCGTTGATGTCTTTCTCCATTAGTTTGTCCATGACCTCAAAGGTCTCCTTGAGAAAGGTTGATATGAACCCTGGGAAGAAAAAAAATATTTTGTTTTAATCTTACAATTTAAGGACATGGATAGCCAGTTGGGGTCGTAAGCGACTTTGTTGCCGTTTCAAGGGCTTTATCGGGCTCAAACGACCCATTTTCCACTATTAAGAAGAAAGAAGAAAAAATAAAGCCCAAATGTCTTAAATATGTTTTGTTTTGTTTTGTTCTTTTCATTTAACGACTTTCTTGAGTTTTAGTCGATTAATAATGCGAATATTTGTTTAAGATTTCGCTTTTCTTTGTTTGTCGTAAACCTACCCAACCATTGAAATGATTCTAGAACGAATAATTGCAACATTTCTGCACCTTAAGTGTGGATGTGGGTAAAATTAAATCAAATCAGATCAAATCAAATCAAATCAATCAAATCAAATCAAATCAAACCAAATCAAATCAATCAAATCAAATCAAATCAAATCAAATCAAATCAAATCAGAGCATATCAGAACACAGCAGATCAAATCAAATCAAGTCGAATCAAATCAGATCAAATCAAATCAAATCAAATCAAATCAGATCAAATCAAATCAAGTCAAATCAAATCAAATCAAATCAAATCAGATCAAATCAAATCAGAGCATATCAGAACACAGCAGATCAAATCAAATGAAGTCGAATCAAATCAAATCAAATCAAATCAAATCAGACCAGAGCAGATCAAATCAAAATCATCGCATTTGCCGACAACAGTGACACCTGGTTACGTAAAACGAGAGCGGTCACCATGACATACGAATTTACCAGGAAAAACGATTGCAAAAAAAGGATCAATTGTCCGTATCCAACCACAGTGTGATTATTACCAAGCACGCCATTTCATCCTTTATTCCCCAGCACGCCATTTTATCTTTTATTCCCCAGCATGCCATTTCATCGTTCATTCCCCAGCACGCCATTTCATCTTTCATTCCCAAGCATGCCATTTCATCATTCATTCTCCAGCACGCCATTTCATCTTTTATTCCCCAGCCCGCCATTTCATCCTTTATTCCCCAGCACGCCATTTCATCTTTTATTCCCCCAGCACGCCATTTCATCCTTTATTCCCAAAGCATGCCATTTCATCCTTTATTCCCCAGAACGCCATTTTCATCCTTTATTCCACAGCACGCCATTTCATACGTTATTCCCCAGCACGCCATTTCATCATTTATTCCCCAGCACGCCATTTCATCTTTTATTCCACAGCACGCCATTTCATCTTTTATTCCCCAGGACGCCATTTCATCCTTTACTCCCCAGCACGCCATGTCATCCTTTATTCCCAGCACGTCATTTATTTTTTATTCCCCAGCATGTCATTTCATCTTTTATTCCCAGCACGCCATTTCATCCTTTTATTCCCCAGCACACCATTTCATCCTTTATTCCACAGCACCATTTCATCTTTTATTCCCAGCACGTCATTTTATCTTTTATTCCCCATCCCGCCATTTCATCCTTTATTCCCCAGCACGCCATTTCATTCCCAAGTTCGAATTCCGGCAAAGGTGGGCCTGAAGTTGGAGTTCCTTGGAAAAGACACTAAACAGGCATGTCCCCAACTCGATTCAGGTGTAATTGGATACAAACCTCAACTTAAGAGTAAAAGCTTTGCGTCAGGCCAGTGACATGTCCAGGAGGTGATTATTATCACCCGTTCAACTTCACGCTACTAGAAATCAGGATAAGCTCCTGCTCTATGACCTTGATGAACCATGTTATAATGAACCATGCTATAATGAACCATGTTATAATGAACCATGCTATAATGAACCATGTTATAATGAACCATGTTATAATGAACCATGCTATAATGAACCATGTTATAATGAACCATGTTATAATGAACCATGTTATAATGAACCGTGCTATAATGAACCATGCTATAATGAACCATGTTATAATGAACATACTTATAATGAACCATGTTATAATGAACCATGCTATAATGAACCATGCTATAATGAAATGTTATAATGAACCATGCTATAATGAACCATGCTATAATGAACCATGTTATAATAATGAAATGAACCATGCTTTTATAATGAACCATGCTATAATGAACCATGTTATAATGAACCATGCTATAATGAACCATGTTATAATGAACCATGCTATAATGAACCATGCTATAATAAACCATGTTATAATGAACCATGTTATAATGAACCATACTATAATGAACCATGCTATAATGAACCATGTTATAATGAACCATGCTATAATGAACCATGCTATAATGAACCATGCTATAATGAACCATGCTATAATGAACCATATTTATAATTAACCATTCTATTTAAGGATAACCATGTTTTATAATGAACCATGCTGTTTTTCAGGATAATATTGCTATAATGAGTGTTTTATAATGAACCGTGCTATTTATAGGATATTAATGAGTGTTTTATAATGAACCGTGCTATTTATAGGATTATATAATGAAGTACTATAATTAACCATGCTATTTATAGGATATTGATGAGTGTTTTATAATGAGCCGTGCTATTTATAGGATATTGATGAGTGTTTTATAATGAACCGTGCTATTTATAGGATATTGACGAGTGTTTTATAATGAACTGTGCTATTTTATAGGATATTGTTGAGTGTTTATAATGAACCGTGCTATTTATAGGATATTGATGAGTGTTTATATAATGAACCATGCTATTTATAGGATGATTGATGAGTCTTACAAATTTATAACGAACCATGATATTTGTATGATATTGATGGGGTTACAAATTTACAATGAACCATGATATTTTGCCAAAAGATATTGATGAAGTGTTACAAATTTATAATGAACCACCATGGTATTTGTAAGATATTGATGAGTGTTACAAATTTATAATGAACCATGCTATTTGTAAGATATTGATGAAGATGTTACAAATTTATAAGGAACCATGATATTTGTATGATATTGATGAGTGTTACAAATTTATAATGAACCATGATATTTGTATGATATTATTGAGTGTTACAAATATATAATGAACCATGATATTTGTATGATATTGATGAGTGTTACAAATATATAATGAACCATGATATTTGTATGATATTGATGAGTGTAATGAACCAAATTTGTATGATATTGATGAACCATGATATTTGTATGATATTGATGAGTATTACAAATTTATAATGAACCATGCTATTTGTATGATATTGATGAGTGTTACAAATTGATAATGAACCATGCTATTTATATGATAATGATGAATACTACAAATTGCTATTTATATATTGATGAGTGTTTTATAATGAACCATGCTATTTATAGGATATTGATGAGTGTTTTTATAATGAACCATGCTATTTTAGGATATTGATAGGTGTTTTATAATGAACTGTGCTATTTATAGGATATTGATAGGAGTGTTACAAATTTATAATGAACCATGCTATTTATAGGATATTGATGAGTGTTTTATAATGAACCGTGCTATTTATAGGATATTGATGAGTGTTTTATAATGAACCGTGCTATCTATAGGATATTGATGAGAACCATGTTTTATAATATAACCATGCTATTTATATGATATTGATGAGGTATTACAAATTTATAATGAACCATGCTATTTATATGATATTGATGAGTGTTACAAATTGATATGTGAACCATGCTATTTATATGATATTGATGAGTGTTACAAATTGATATGTGAACCATGCTATTTATATGATATTGATGAGTGTTTGATATGTGAACCATGCTATTTATATGATATTGACGAGTATTACATGAATTGATATAATGAACCATGCTATTTATATGATATTGACGAGTGTTACAAATTTATAATGAACCATGCTATTTGTATGATATTGATGAGTATTACAAATTTATAATGAACCATGCTATTTATATGATATTGATGAGTGTTACAAATTATAATGAACCGTGCTATTTATATGATAATGATGAGTGTTTACTACAAATACGATATTGATGAGTGTTTTATAATGAACCGTGCTATTTACATGATATTGATGAGTATTACAAATTGATACCATGCTATTTATGATATTATGAGTGTTACAAGTTGATAAACCGTGCTATTTATAGGATATTGATAATTACAAATTGATATGTGAACCATGCTATTTATATGATATTGATGAGTGTTTTGATATGTGAACCATGCTATTTATAGGATATTGATGAGTGTTTTGATAATGAAACATGATATTTATATGATATTGACGAGTATTACAAATTGATATGATGAACCATGCTATTTATATGATATTGATGAGTGTTACAAATTTATAATGAACCATGCTATTTGTATGATATTGATGAGTGTTACAAATTTATAATGAACCATACTATTTATGGCATTGACGAGTGTTACAAATGATATGTGAACCGTGCTATTTGTATGATATTGATGAATGTTACAAAATTTATAATGAACCATGCTATTTTGTATGATATTGATGGTATTTTACAAATTTATAATGAACCATGCTATTTGTATGATATTGATGAATGTTACAAATTTATAATGAACCATGCTATTTATATGATATTGATGAGTGTTACAAATTTATAATGAACCATGCTATTTGTATGATATTGATGAGTGTTACAAATTGATATGTGAACCATGCTATTTATATGATATTGATGAATACTACAAATTGATATTGATGAGTGTTTTATAATGAACCATGCTATTTATAGGATATTGATGAGTGTTTATAATGATATATGATGGAGTGTTACAAATTTATAATGAACCATGCTATTTGTATGATATTGAGGAGTATTACAAATTTATAATGAACCATGCTATTTGTATGATATTGATGAGTGTTACAAATTTATAATGAACCATGCTATTTGTATGATATTGATGAATGTTACAAATTTATAATGAACCATGCTAATATGATATTGATGAGTATTACAAATTTATAATGAACCATGCTATTTGTATGATATTGATGAATGTTACAAATTTATATGTGAACCATGCTATTTATATGATATTGATGAGTATTACAAGTGTTTAGTTTAAATATATAATGAACTATTTATATGATATTGATAGTATTACATGCTAAATTGATATTGATGAGTTACAATTTATAATGAACCGTGCTATTTTTGATATTGATGAGTGTTTTATAATGAACCATGAGTGTTTTATAATGAACCATGCTATTTGTATGATATTGATGAGTACAAATTTATAATGAACCATGCTATTTGTATGATATTGATAGTGTTACAAATTGATATGTGAACGTGCTATTTATATGATGATGAGTGTTACAAATTGATATGTGAACTATTTGTATGATAATTGAATACTACAAATTGATATTGAGTGTTTTATAATGAACCGTACTATTTATAGGATATTGATGAGTGTTTTATAATGAACCATGCTATTTATAGGATATTGAGGAGTGTTTTATAATGAACTGTGCTATTTATAGGATATTGATGAGTGTTTTATAATGAACTATGCTATTTATAGGATATTGATGAGTGTTTTATAATGAACCGTGCTATTTATAGGATATTCATGAGTGTTTTATAATGAAACGTGCTATTTATAGGATATTGATGAGTGTTTTATAATGAACCGTACTATTTATAGGATAATGATGTATTACAAATTGATATGTGAACCGTGCTATTTATATGATAATGATGAGTATTACAAATTGATATGTGAACCATGCTATTTATGTGATAATGATGAGTATTACAAGTTGATATGTGGACCATGCTATTTATATGATATTGATGAGTGTTACAAATTGATATGTGAACCATGCTATTTATATGACATTGACGAGTGTTACAAATTGATATGTGAACCATGCTATTTTTATGATATTGATGAGTATTACAAATGTATAATGGACCATGCTATTTGTATGATATTGATGAGTATTACAAATTTATAATGAACCATGCTATTTGTATGATATTGATGAGTGTTACAAATTTATAATGAACCACGCTATTTGTATGATATTGATGAGTTTTAGAAATTGATATGTGAACTGTGCTATTTATATGATAATGATGAATATTACAAATTGGTATTGATGAATGTTTTATAATGAACCGTGCTATTTATAGGATATTGATGAGTGTTTTATAATGAACCATGCTATTTATAGGACATTGAGGAGTGTTTTTGTAATGAGCTGTGCTATTTATAGGATATTGATGAGTGTTTTATAATGAACCATGCTATTTATAGTATATGGATGAGTGTTTTATAATGAACCATGCTATTTATAGGATATTGATGGGTGTTTTGATAATGAACCATGCTATTTATACGATATTGACGAGTGTTTATAATGAACTGTGCTATTTATATGATAATGATGAGTATTACAAATTGATATGTGAACCATGCTATTTATATGATAATGATGAGTATTACAAATTGATATGAGCCATGTTATTTATATGACATTGACGAGTGTTACAAATTGATATGTGAACCATGCTATTTGTATGATATTTATGAGTGTTACAAATTTATAATGAACCCATGATATTTATATGATATTGATGAGTGTTACAAATTTATAATGAACCATGATATTTGTATGATATTGATGAGTGTTACAAATTTATAATGAACCATGCTATTAATATGATATTGATGAGTATTACAAATTTATAATGAACCATGCTATTAATATGATATTGATGAGTATTGCAAATTTATAATGAACCATGGTATTTGTATGATATTGAAGAGTATTACAAATGTATAATGAGCCATGCTATTTGTATGATATTTGATGAGTATAACAAATGTATAATGAACCATGCTATTTATATGATATTGATGAGTATTACAAATTTATAATGAACCATGCTATTTATATGATATTGAAGAGTATTACAAATGTATAATAAACCATGCTATTTGTATGATATTAATGAGTATAAGAAATGTATAAAGAGCCATGCTATTTATATGATATTGATAAGTATAACAAATTTATAATGAACCATGCTATTTGTATGATATTGATGAGTATAACAAATTTATAATGAACCATGCTGTTTGTATGATATTGATGAGTAAAACTGCTATGTGTATGACATTGATGAGTATCACAAATTTATAAAAGGGGGTCCCTAATGGGAACTGGGAGTAGCTTTACACGTATTCGATGAGTAAAACAAACGTATAATGAACCATGCTATTTGTATGACATTGATGAGTGTTACAAATTTATAATGAACCATGCTATTTGTATGATATTGATGAGTATTAGAAATTTATAATGAACCATGCTGTTTGTATGACATTGATGATAGTATCACAAATTTATAATGAACCATGCTATTTGTATGATATTGATGAATGTTACAAATCCATGTTTGCTTTAAAATATTTATTAAAAACTAGGACTCTCCGCACCTCTTCAACTTTGTGTTTTTTTGTTTTCTGATTTTCTACTATTTATGAGGCTTAGATTCTTCTAGCAAGCTAGATTTAGATATTTTTAAAAAATCTACATTTAAATCTAGAATTAGGAATCAATGAAGCACTGCATCTATCTAAATTCAAAGTTGAACTAGAATCTAGGTCTATGTTTATAAGTTTTGATCTAGAATTGACTGCATTAGATCTAGATGTTGCTACAAATTTCTCTTATCATCTGAGGTACACGTGTAGATCTAGATATAGAATGTACCCTTAACCACCCCCTAAAAAGGCGTCTAAAGATATATATGATATCCAATTTGTCTAAGTTTATCGAGCTACTCCTATCATTCTGAGTTAAACCACAAGTTAATCCAATGTTGATTTTTGAGTGATGCATGTGTGTCTGGTTTCGAAGTCTTAACTGACACACACACACACACACACACTTTCACACATTTTCACTCACACCCACACACACACACACACACACACACACGAAATAAGCGAACAAACAAGCAAACATACAAACAAACCAGGAAACAAAGACAAGTACAAATATAAATTTAATTCAAGTAAAAAAGACGTTTTTGTACTCACCCATTTGGAGGGTAGCAATATTGGCTGTATTCTGATCACAATTTGGAGAAATTGGCAAATGAAGTGATCTCTCTCTCGTTCTCCCTGGAGACAAAATGAGCAAAATGAAATGGCAAACAACGCAGCTGAAGAGAGTCTACAAATGTTTTGATGCTATGAAATGTCGGTAGTAGAAAAGGAGGCGGTGCCATGGTGCCCTGTGTATAGATACGATGCGGTGTTAGCCATGAACGAACATTCAAATGTACACGCAGAGAGAGAGAGAGAGAGAGAGAGAGAGAGAGAGAGAGAGAGAGAGAGAGAGAGAGAGAGAGAGAGAGAGAGAGAGAGAGAGACAGACAGACAGACAGACAGACAGACAGACAGACAAACAGAGACAGAGACAGATGCAGAGGCAGAGGCAGAGACAGAGACAGAGATACAGAGTGACAGAAGGACAGACAGGCAGAGACAGCGCAGAGACAAAGACACAGAGAGACAGTGACAGACAGAAAGAGAAAGTGACAGAGAAACAGAGACAGAGACAGAGATACAAAGTGACAGAAGGACAGACAGCGAGAGACATAGAGAAACAGAGACACAGAGAGACAGTGGCAGATGGAAAGAGACAGTGATAGAGAGACAGAGACAGAGAGAGAAAATATGAGCCGCTTTACTAGTAACATCTTTTAACCTGCATAATGCAGCAAATGTCCCGATGCAAGAATCAACATCACCGGCTACCGTTCCCATGAAAACACGCATAAGCCAAGGGCCAAGGTTTGCACCAAAGCGTTATTCTCAAGTAAATGCAAAACATGACAAGGAACAGACATTTCATAGATATGTCCGAAGAAACAACAGCTGTAGTTTTGCTTCTTCTTTTTTTTTTCGCTTTTTTTTTTTTTTCTTTTTTCCCTTCAACCCTGAAACTTCGATCATAATTAAATATGCACCTAGCGCCGGCAGCTCAATTGGTTTGTTTGTTTCTTTGTATGTTTTAATGAAATTCACGCCGTCCGCCATGATGTGTGGTGATTTCAGGGTGATTAACATGAAACGGCAGGATGACAGGCCAGTGAAAGACTGGAAGCAAAGAAGCAGGACCTATCAGCAGCGCCCGCCAACCGCCACTCCCCGCCCACCCCCATTTCCTTCTCATCCTGCTTTTCGGCGGTTGGTGGCAGTAATTACAAGTCTCACGTATTTCCTTTCCCTCTTTCAGGGGGACTCAGTAGTCCAGAGGCAAGACGTCGACCTCTCAACCAAAAGGTAATGGGTTCCAGCCCCACCAACGGTTGAAACATTTTCTCGAGTTTTTTTCGAGCCAAACATACCCCCCTGACCAGGTAGGTGGATTGACATATAATCCTATCGGAGACAGGCGATTCAAACTCTTGTGCACGTTAAAGATCCAGGCAAAATCAAAAATCAAATTAAAAAAACTCGAGATCGACTTAGGTGTGGATGTGGGTAAAATCAAATAAAAAATGTCACTCTACGACTTGGCTTTTACTTCGTCGTGTCTTCTTAATTATTCACCCTGAGATCATCGTATTATTACTATGGTTAAGGGGGTCCATTCCAATCCACCAAACTCATCCAGCCTACAGACGTACCTGCCGGAAGAACTCCTCAGACAGGAGAGCCACCCATATCTTGTGGATGTCCCACGGCTTTGGCCGGGTTGCTGATATCTGCGGCGTGGAGAATCAGCATCATGATTCGCCGGATTCGAATCCGGCTGTGACACCTGCAATGAGTCAAATGACCTGACATTTAACATTAGCTATTATGAAAACAAGTTTAAAAAGCGCTGTAACAATTTAACACGGTTCTCTGACGTACTCAGGAAATCACTCAGACAAAAAGCAGCTGCCGTTAACCCAATTTGAGCTGCGAAATATATGAACCCGTGTGTCCTTCGTGTTTCCACTGGAATAGCACATGGCTTGATTCATTCAATGTTTAATATGCTTCTAATTTCTGACGAGAAAGTCAAAGTTTTAGGTGTATTTTTGTTGTCTGCATTTGCGATTCCTGTACAGCTGACATTGTAAATCTGACTAATGGTGAGCAATTTCCAACATTATGTGAAAGGCCCCTGCCTGCAAAGGCGAAATATTATCCGTTATCTAAAAACAGACCCCGTTTCTTCAAGTTTTCTGGTGTTCTATTATTTTTAGGCTTAGATTGCATTACAGATCTGTAACGTTTGCAAGCAGCCTTGATCTAGATCTGGAACGTTTGCAAGCAGCCTTGATCTAGATCTGTAACGTTTAAAGCAGCCTTGATCTAGATCTGTAACGTTTGCAAGCAGCCTTGATCTAGATCTGGAACGTTTGCAAGCAGCCTTGATCTAGATCTGGAACATTTGCAAGCAGCCTTGATCTAGATCTCGAATTAGGAATCTAATAAAGTCATAGATTTATCTTAATACATGTATAGGTCTAGTGTCATTTCGGATAACGGATAAACTGAATTAGACCTAAACCTACGTCTCTACGTTTCGAATTTTATGTAGATTTTTAGATATACACCTATCTAGAAAGAAAAGTAGTCCGTGACTGTGTACATTTGGTTTATGTCAAGAAAAGTAGTCCGTGACTGTATACATTTGGTTTATGTCAAGAAAAGTAGTCCGTGACTGTATACATTTGGTTTATGTCAAGAAAAGTAGTCCGTGACTGTGTACATTTGGTTTATGTCAAGAAAAAGTAGTCCGTGACTGTATACATTTGGTTTATGTCAAGAAAAAGTAGTCCGTGACTGTGTACCCCTTACAAAGCTGTCTAAAGTTACAACCGATTTTTTCAAATTGTATTGAACTTCTACTGTAGACAAATAGTTTGGGTGGCAATTTTTGGTTCAAATCCTGATAATGCAAAGCCCGAAGTTGTGTTTCTTGGGGGGGTGGGGATACGTGGCAGAACCTTTTTTTTCTCAGTCAACTCACACGTAAAATAGGTACACTATCTGCTAGGAAGGCAAACTTGCGATGGACTACTGTCGTGTCCAAAAGGTGATGTATTGTCAACTGTCCCCCTCACCTTATATAAATCAGGATGTGCTCCAGATGTATAGGCTATGGTGGTCTTGAGGGAATTGTATATATTGTAAAGGAGAAGGCCCTCATTCCCCTGAAGTATAATACTGCCCAAGATTCTTGGAAATCATGAAGAATGTAGAGAGGAAGAGAGAGAGAGAGAGAGAGAGAGAGAGAGAGAGAGAGAGAGAGAGAGAGAGAGACAGACAGACAGACAGACAGACAGACAGACAGACAGACAGACAGACAGAGACAGACAGAGACAGAGAGACAGAGAGACACAGACAGACAGACAGACAGACAGACAAACAGACAAGAAACAGAGAAAGAAAGAGAGACAGAGAGAGAGACAGAGAGACACAGAGAGACACAGAGAGACAGAGAGACAGATAGATAGATAGATAGATAGATAGATAGAGAGAGAGAGAGAGAGAGAGAGAGAGAGAGAGAGAGAGAGAGAGAGAGAGAGAGAGAGAGAGAGAGAGAGAGAGAGAGAGAGAGACAGAGAGAGAGAGAGAGAGAGAGACAGAGAGAGAGAGACAAAGACAAAGACAGAGACAGAGACAGAAACAGAGACAGAGACAGAGACAGAGACAGAGACAGAAACAGAGATAGAGATAGAGACAGACACAGAGACAAAGACAAAGACAAAGACAGAGACATATTTACAATCTACCTGACAGGGATTCCAACAGTATCTTCATGTTGTTGATCAGCTGGAAGTGGTAGACCATGTCAGTACACAGTATCATAGAGGTCAGCATGTACTTGAAGTCCCTAGACAAGTATTATATCAAGACATAGGCACCAGTAGACATAGGCTGACGTCACTATCTCTATACTGATATCACCTGGTGGTGGATCTACATTACGCTTACACACACACGCTCACGCATACACATACACACACACCTACACACACGCGTGCGTACCATACACAAAATTTATGCTTACATTCTCGTCGTATAATATACCCTGGGTGGTATCAAATACGATTATTAGATTGAGTCAGTACTCAATACTAATGTTCCTTAGGTTCCACACTTTTCAAGTATGAAACATGTTTCAATTGGTGGCTTAGGTGACTAAAATGGCGTCGATAAGTCACTTAGAGAACTCGAGACTTACTCAGTATTGCTGTCACTGTAAGAACTCGAGACTTACTCAGTATCCCTGTCACTGTAAGAACTCGAGACTTACTCAGTATCCCTGTCACTGTGGGAACTCGAGATTTACTCAGTATCCCTGTCACTGTAAGATCTCGAGACTTACTCAGTATCCCTGTCACTGTAAGAACTCGAGATTTACTCAGTATCCCTGTCATTGTAAGAACTCGAGACTTACTCAGTATCCCTGTCACTGTAAGAATTCGAGACTTAACTCGAGTATCCCTGTCACTGTGGGAACTCGAGATTTACTCAGTATCCCTGTCACTGTAAGAACTCGAGATTTACTCAGTATCCCTGTCACTGTGGGAACTCTAGATTTACTCAGTATCCCTGTCACTGTGGGAACTCGAGATTTATTCAGTATCCCTGTCACTGTGGGAACTCGAGATTTACTCAGTATCCCTGTCACTGTGGGAACTCGAGACTTACTCAGTATCCCTGTCACCGTGGGAACTCGAGACTTACTCAGTATCCCTGTCATTGTAAGAACTCGAGACTTACTCAGTATCCTTGTCACTGTGGGAACTCGAGATTTACTCAGTATCCCTGTCACTGTGGGAACTCGAGATTTACTCAGTATCCCTGTCACTGTGGGAACTCGAGATTTACTCAGTATCCCTGTCACTGTGGGAACTCTAGATTTATTCAGTATCCCTGTAACCGTGGGAACTCGAGATTTACTCAGTATCCCTGTCACTATGGGAACTCGAGATTTACTCAGTATCCCTGTCACTGTGGGAACTCTAGATTTACTCAGTAGCTCTGTCACCGTGGGAACTGAGACTTACTGGGAATCTCGAGACTTACTCAGTATCCCTGTCACTGTAAGATCTCGAGACTTACTCAGTATCCCTGTCACTGTAAGATCTCGAGACTTACTCAGTATCCCTGTTATTGTGGAAACTCGAGACTTACTCAGTATCCCTGTCACTGTGGGAACTCGAGGCTTACTCAGTATCCCTGTCACTGTAAAAACTCGAGACTTACTCAGTATCCCTGTCTTACTGTAAGAACTCGAGACTTACTGTCACTGTCACTGTAAGAACTCGAGACTTACTTACTGTCAGTAAGAACTCCCTGTATCCCTGTCACTGTAAGATCTCGAGACTTACTCAGTATCCCTGTCACTGTAAGAACTCGAGACTTACTCAGTATCCCTGTCACTATAAGATCTCGAGACTTACTCAGTATCCCTGTCACTGTAAGATCTCGAGACTTACTCAGTATCCCCTTGTCACTGTAAGAACTCGAGACTTACTCAGTATCCTTGTCACTGTAAGATCTCGAGACTTACTCAGTATCCCTGTCATTGTAAGATCAGTATCCCTGTTAGAACTCTTACTCCATGTCACTGTAAGAACTCCATCCCTGTTGGGAACTCGAGACTTACTCAGTATCCCTGTCAAACTCGAGACTTACTCAGTATCCCTGTCACTGTAAGATACTCGAGACTTACTCAGTATCCCTGTCACTGTAAGAACTCGAGACTTACTCAGTATCCCTGTCACTGTAAGATCTCGAAGACTTACTCAGTATCCCTGTCACTGTAAAAACTCGAGACTTACTCAGTATCCCTGTCACTGTAAGAACTCGAGACTTACTCAGTATCCCTGTCACTGACTTAAGAACTCGAGACTTACTCAGTATCCCTGTCACTATAAGAACTCGAGACTTACTCAGTATCCCTGTCACACTCGAGACTTACTCAGATCCCTCGAGACTTACTCAGTATCCTTGTCACTATAAGATCTCTTACTCAGTAGACTTACTCAGTATCCCCTGTAAGAACGCAAGACTCAGTAAGAACTCGAGACTTACTCCAGTATCCATCCCTGTCACTATAAGATCTCGAGACTTACTCAGTATCCCTGTCACTGTAAGATCTCGAGACTTACTCAGTATCCCTGTTACTGTAAGATCTCGAGACTTACTCAGTATCCCTGTCACTGTAAGATCTCGAGACTTACTCAGTATCCCTGTCACTGTAAGATCTCAAGACTTACTCAGTATCCCTGTCATTGTAAGATCTCAAGACTTACTCAGTATCCCTGTCACTGTAAGATCTCGAGACTTACTCAGTATCCCTGCCACTATAAGATCTCGAGACTTACTCAGTATCCCTGTTATTGTAAGATCTCGAGACTTACTCAGTATCCCTGTCACTGTAAGAACTCGAGACTTACTCAGTATCCCTGTCATTGTAAGATCTCGAGACTTACTCAGTATCCCTGTCACTGAGACCAGTCAGCAGCCCGTATTTCCAAAGCATTCCAAGCCCAACTCTCAAGTGATGATTCTCTAACACAGAGACCACGTAAAGTTTTGCCATTTCAGATCTGCAAAGCAAAAAAGACAATGTGACGAAATTA
>JAXRKP010000547.1:60000-62500 GCA_037039925.1 Doris montereyensis
GAATACCACGAAATTCGTCAGTCTCTTAGACAGCCTCAATCTCAAACAACATGTAGAATCAAGCACACATACGGTAGGACACACGCTAGATCTAATTATCACACACAAACATGATTCAACAATCACATCACACTCTGTATTTAACCTCATATTGCCGACCACGACTGTGTGACTTTTACCATATCTGTCACTAAACCTAAAGCCACAAAGAAGAATATAAAATATAGGAAGACCAAGAATATAGACATGAGTACATTTAGAGCATCAATAACTGAAGCAAAGATCGAGCAGAAAGTAAAAATGATGAGCGATGTCGACGAACAAGTCAAAATATTCAATGATGAACTTTTGAACATCCTGGATAGACATGCCCCTTTAAAACATGCCTCTATAACGATTAGATCGATTTGCAAATGGTATTCAGATGAAATTCGATTAATGAAAAGGAAGCGACGTCAGGCGGAAAGACGATGTTTGAAAACCAGGGAGCTTTCAGACCGCAAAAGCTATGTTGAAATGAAACACAAAGTGAACAAAAGGATCTATAAAGCCAAACGTATGCATATAAAAAACAACATATTTCAGAACAGACGCAACACCAAGAAGCTTTTCAAGATAACATCAAGTCTTGTCCCCATTCCAAACACAATACGCGTACTGTTAGCGACTCTAAAGAAATGTGCGAGGATTTTAATGTCTTTTTTCTCGGGAAAAGTTTCCAACATCAGAAGGAATTTGGATATGATAAATATAGCTCCTTGCCATGACAATGCCCAAGCCAAACAGCAACCTCCACTAATGCTACATCTCAACACAACATCTGTTGAAAAATCAAAAAGCTTATTGAAAGCATGCCGTCAAAAACATGTGCATTAGACCCAGTACCAACATGGATTATTAAAGAATGTTCTGATGTACTTGCCCGTACCATTTCAACCATCGTGAATACCAGCATGAGAAGTGGGACATTTCCATTATCTTTGAAGGAAGTAACTGTTACTCCAATTCTTAAAAATAAATCTCTGGATGAAAATGAGCTAAAGAATTATCGACCGGTGTCAAACCTTCCGTTTCTTTCAAAAGTTATCGAAAAAAGCATCAATCAAAGTCTCCTCCAACACGTCAACGACAGCAAGCTGGCCACCAAGTTTCAATCAGCGTACAAAATGTCATTCCACGGAAACAGCTCTCCTAAGAGTTCACAACGACATCATACGCACATTGACAACAAATCTTGTGCCATTCTGGTCGTCCTAGACCTAAGTGCTGCATTTGACACCATGGACCCACCAAGTGCTACTTTCGAGACTGGTGAAATACTTCGGTATAGAAGACACTGCCTTGAAATGGTTCAGCAGCTACTTAGCAGAAAGGACCCAGGTCATTAAAGTTGATATAACAACATCGACACCATCTCCTTTTCTTTCTGGAGTACGCCAGGGTTCCATTCTCGGTCATGTTCTCTTCACCCTATACACTGCACCCCTGGCAGACATCATAGATCGTCATGGTTTAAAGTATCATCTATACACAGATGATACTAAACTTTACATTGAGGCAACACCATCCGTCCAAACATCATCAATCGACATGATCCAGAAGTGCACCCAAGAGATACAGGAATGGAATAGCATAAATAAATTAAAGTTGAACAGTGACAAGACTGATGTGATACTGTTTGGGACAAAATCATCTGTTAAAAAAATGGACATAAACTGTCTCGACATCTGCACCGATCCAATGTGGACATTTCAGATGCAGTTAAGAATCTTGGATGTATATTTGATGCTCATTTAACTATGTCTACTCACATTAGTAAATTATGCAAAACCTCATTATTTTATTTAAGAAATATAAGAAACATTAGAACTTTTATTGATTACGATACTACTAAAATTGCTTTTTAATGCCTTTGTCACAAGTCGACTTGACTACTGTAATTCTTTACTTTTTGGCTTACCTAAAATTCTATTCAAAAACTTCAAAAGTTCAGAACTTCGCTGCTAAAGGTCGACTTTTCTTAATGATTAAACTAAATGTATGCATGCTAATTTTAATTTTGATTTTATTCCAATCATAATAATGTTTTAAAATGTATGAAATTGTCTTGTACGGCGCATAGAGCTTTTAATGCTAAGATAATGCGCCTTATAAATTCATATTATTATTATTATTATTGATAGATGATAGATAGATAGATAGATAGATAGATAGATAGATAGATAGATAGATAGGATAGATAGATAGATAGATAGATAGATAGATAGATAGATAGATAGATATAGATAGATGGATGGATATATAGATAGATAGATAAACATAAAAAGATACAGACATACAGACAGGTAGATAGATAGATCAGTAAAAACAAATCTTTAGATTATGACAATTTACCGTAAACTAGTGCTGTGTAAAAGCCATGTTTTCAGCACGTCCACTACCTACCGTAAAACCTGTTGACTATGAGACAGTTGATGGTTGCAGGACGTCCGCCGCGTGA
>JAXRKP010000547.1:67500-72500 GCA_037039925.1 Doris montereyensis
AAATAGAAAAACTAAATAAACCAATATTACAACAGATGTACCAATCCAGGATAAAAAGATTTATCAGTGAAAGGCAGATGGATCTGAAGGAAAGCACAATAGAAGAAAAGTGGCAAATATATAAAGAAACACTCTTCAGTTGTACTGAAAAGGTTTGTGGTAGGGAAAAAATTAAAGGAGATGAGAAAAGGGCAGTAAGGTGGAATGAGAATGTCAAGACTAAGATATGCCTGGAAGAAATATTTGCAAACAAAGAGACCAGAGGATAGGACAGATTACGTGAGTAAAAGAACTATCGCCAAACAGGAAGTTAGGAAAGCAAAACAGAAACAGTGGGAAGAGTTTGGACAAAGACTTCAAGAAAGCTATCAAGAAATCAAAAGCTGTTTTGACGAGCAATGAAGAGCATGAAAAAACCCAAGCATGCCCAATACGACAAATTAAGAACGCTAAAGGAGAAATAATGAAAGGAGACAGCGAAATGATGGAAACGTGGAGAAAGCATTTTCAACAATTACATAATCCCCCCTCCAGAACATATGAAACAAGGAGAACAGATCAATTATTAAAAGTAACAAGTAATCGAGATGAGACAGCTGAAGATGTAGATCTCTCAATGGAAGAACTTCAAACAGCTATAAGAAAAGTCAAATTAGGAAAAAGCCCCAGAGCAGATCAAGTTTATCCAGAAATGATTAAAAAACCAAGGGAGAGAGGCAGACAAATTACTATATGCAATATGCAACAAGCATGGAAGTCCAAACAGGTGCCAGACGATTGGAAAACAAGGAAAGGTAGTACCAATACACAAGAAAGAGTCAACTATGGAATGATCAAACTATAGAGGGATATCAGTACTTAGCGTACCAGGAAAAGTGTATGCCAGGATTCTGGAAATGAGACTAAGGAAAAGAGTAGAGGATCAGATTGAAGAACACCAGAGTGGATTTAGACCAGGAAGAAGTGTACAAGATCACATATTTACAATTAGACAAATAACAGAAACATTACTTGAGAAACATTGACTTGCACCTGTGTTTTATTGACTTAGAAAAGGCATTTGACACTGTGAGGAGGAACAAACTATGGCATTCCTTAAAAGAACACAACGAAGAGCAAAACTTAATAGAAGCCATTAAAAGTTTTACAATAAACTAACATGTGCAGTGAGAGTAGCTGGAAATGTATCTGCAGAATTTGATGTAGATATAGAAGTAAGACAGGGTTGTATCTATGTCCTCTTTTGTTCATCACATTTATGGATTCAGTCAAAGGCATCTCAAACATGAAGAAAATGAATGTAGGCTATGTGGAAGTTCAAACCAGTAAATGTATCAATGCTTTCATTTGCTGATAATTTAGTTCTGTTTGGAAAATCGGAAAGGGACCTCCAGTCAAATATCAACATAATGAATAATAAATTAAATAAAAAAGAGGAATGAGATTAAATGCAAAGAAAACCAAAACAATGCTAGTAACTAGGGAAGCTAAAACACAAAATCTTAAATTAGGCAGGGGAATTTAGAACAAGCTCAAAGCAACAATTACTTAGGAGTAATGATTAACTCAGAGGGAAAACTAAGAGAAGAAATCAGCCAGAGAATCCAAAAGACAAGTGCAATATATAACCATCTAGGAAAGGCATTTGTAGGTAAACAAGAATTGTCAACAAAAACAAAAATGGCAGTATAGAACACAATTTATTGTCCTACTATCCTCTATGGCAGTGAAACCTAGACCTTAGACAGTAGGGAATACAGTAGAGTGCAGGCAGCCGAAATGAAATATCTAGAAGCGTAGTAAGGAAAACTAAAAGAGACAAAATCAGAAACACAACAATAAGAGATCAAACCAAAACAGATAGCATAAAAACTAAGATAGAAATGAATCAGCTGAGATGGTTTGGGCATACAGCACAGAATGAATGACAATAGAATAGCTAAATCAGTATATTAATGCTAAAGCCCGAGGTAAAAGATCAAAAGGCAGACCTCGGAGAAAGGGAGAAGATATAAAAGAGGCATTAACGCAAAGAAACTTAACTTTCACGGAAGGAAAACAGAAACTGTCAGGACAGGCCAACCTGGAGAAAGACCATTTCGGGCATCTAAAACCCATACACCGGAAGGTAGAATGGCAGCTGATAAAGAAAGAAAGAAAGAAAGAATACGTGTTTGGATAAAACGCGTATTTCTCAGCGCACTCAGAAAGAACATTATGATTTTAAAATATTGTTATCACTCTCTCTCTCTCCCTTGTGCCTAGCTATCTACGTCATAGGAATACAGCAATTTGACAGGCGCAGTTTATTATTATGTTTTCGGCCTAATGGTCCCATTTACCTGTGTAATGAATTCATCAAACTTGAACGACTCGATACTAAATTTCTGCAGTAGTTGGTGACGACTGAATATTTCCTGTGTGACGGTTACAATGGCATAACCTTTCGTTATCTCATTCGTGTGGAAGATGTTAAATGACCAGTCTTCGATTTCCTGGAAAAGATCAGAAATATAGCTAGAGACTTACATAGATAGATAGATAGATAGAAAGATAGATAAATAGATATATAGATAAATAGATAGATAGATAGATAAATAGATAGATATATACATAGATAGAAAGATATATAGATAGATAGATAGATAGATAGATAGATAGACAGATAGATAAATAGATAGATAGATATATAGATAGATAGATAGATAGAAAGATAGACAGATTGATGGATAGTAATCTATGTGTGTGTGTGTGTGTGTGTGTGTGTATCTGTGTGTAGCTCTAACAGGCGACATAGCGTGTGTCTTTATTACTCTCAATTATTTCAATTAGATATCCTCTTTCTTATCCATGGATTTTTAAATACATGAATTTAATATTGATACCTGCTTTTCTTAACATGTAAACTCTTCAAGTTTTAGTCTGAGTATTGAAAGATCTAAC
The DNA here is from genome assembly GCA_037039925.1 of Doris montereyensis. Taxonomy (NCBI): domain Eukaryota; kingdom Metazoa; phylum Mollusca; class Gastropoda; order Nudibranchia; family Dorididae; genus Doris; species Doris montereyensis. The sequence continues at coordinate 70,444 of JAXRKP010000547.1, forward strand.
ATTTTAAACATGGATTTTAAAAAATTCTCCTGAAATTTTGTTCATCCTTCGACTGTAAATCCTTGCCATGTTCTATTTCATCATACTTCATGACACACTCAGACAGTTCTATTTCAACTCACATCCTTCATGACACACAGCAATCAGACAGTTCTATTTCAACTCACATACTTCATGACACACAGCAATCAGACAGTTCTATTTCAACTCACATCCAATCAGACAGTTCATGACACACAGCAATCAGGCAGTTCTATTTCAACTCACATCCTTCATGACACACAGCAATCAGACAGTTCTATTTCAACTCACATCCTTCATGACACACAGCAATCAGACAGTTCTATTTCTACTCACAACCTTCATGACACACAGCAATCAGACAGTTCTATTTCACATCCTTCATGACACAGCAATCAGGCAGTTCTATTTCTACTCACAACCTTTTATGTCACACAAGCAATCAGACAGTTCTATTTTCAACTCACAACCTTTATGACACACAGTCACACAGCAATCAGACAGTTCTATTTCACAACCTTTACTCACATCAGTTCTTATTTTCATCACAACCTTTATGTCACACAGCAATCAGACAGTTCTATTTCTACTCACATCCTTCATGTCACACAGCAATCAGACAGTTTTATTTTACTCACATCCTTATGACACACAGCAATCAGACAGTTCTATTTCAACTCACATCCTTCATGTCACACAGCAATCAGACAGTTCTATTTCTACTCACAGTCCTCATGTCACACAGCAATCAGACAGTTTCTATTTCTACTCACATCTTCATGACACACAGCAATCAGACAGTTCTATTTCAACTCACAGTTCTCATGACACACAGCAATCAGACAGTTCTATTTCTACTCACAACCTTCATGACACACACAGCAATCAGACAGTTCTATTTCTACTCACATCACTTCATGACACACAGCAATCAGACAGTTCTATTTCAACTCACATCATTCATGACACACAGCAATCAGATTTCAACTCACATCCTTCATGACACACAGCAATCAGACAGTTCTATTTCAACTCACATCCTTCATGACACACAGCAATCAGACAGTTCTATTTCTACCACATACTTCATGACACAATGCTAACCAGACAGTTCTATTTCTACTCACAAATGACACCAGACAGACAGTTCTATTTCTATTCACATCCTCTCATGACACAGCAATCCTTCATGACCTTTATGTCACAGCAATCAGACAGTTCTATTTCTACTCACAACCTTATGACACACAGCAATCAGACAGTTCTATTTCTACTCACATCCTGTCACACAGCAATCAGACAGTTTTATTTCTACTCACAATCAGCAATCAGAGTTCTATTTCTACTCACATCCTTCATGACACACAGCAATCAGACAGTTCTATTTTTACTCACAGTCCTCATGTCACACAGCAATCAAACAGTTCTATTTCTACTCACATCCTTCATGACACACAGCAATCAGACAGTTCTATTTCTACTCACATGTCCACTCATGACACATTTCAGCAATCAGACAGTTCTATTTCTACTCACATCCTTCATGACACACAGCAATCAGACAGTTCTATTTCTACTCACAACCTTCATGACACTGCAGCAATCAGACAGTTCTATTTCTACACAACCTTATGCACACACAGCAATCAGACAGTTCTATTTCTCACATCCTTCATGACACACAGCAATCAGACAGTTCTATTTCTACTCACATCCTTCATGACACAGCAATCAGACAGTTCTACTCACATCCTTCATGACACACAGCAATCAGACAGTTCTATTTCTACTCACATCCTTTATGACACACAGCAATCAGACAGTTCTATTTTACTCACATCCTTCATGACAGCACCAGACAGTTCCTATTTCTCACATCCTTCATGACACACAGCAATCAGACAGTTCTGTTTCTACTCACATCCTTCATGACACACAGCAATCAAACAGTTCTATTTCTACTCACATCCTTCATGACACACACACACAGCAATCAGACAGTTCTATTTCTACTCACAACCTTCATGACACACAGC
>JAXRKP010000547.1:77500-120000 GCA_037039925.1 Doris montereyensis
GTTGTCCAGATATAAACGTGGCGTTAGACAGCAGGCAAAACTGGGTAGGTTTCATTTGATTTTGTAAACTAGTCCTAGAATTTATTTTCTATTTATTCATCATCACTGCCTCTCGCTCTCTTCTACATTCTAGATCTAGAATCTAGATATATCTAGATCTAGTTAAGTCTAGATCTAATATATTCTAGTCTATATTCAATAGCGAATTAACTCATTAAGGTTTCACCCGGCTGAAAACGGCTGAACGCTAGGGACAGCCCGCTGTGTTTAGCTCGGCCATACCCGGCCGCCTGCTTACCATTATTGTTCAACCCCCGTAGTCCTTCTCTTTCAGCGATCAGATTGATGAGAATAGAAATTGACTCGGCAAGCCTATTTTTGTTACTTGTTTAAAGTGCTATTATTTCTAGTAAGCTGATTGATCTGTTTTTTAAGTCTCTTTGGGACGCTAAAAAAGGTCATCCCGTCATTGGGTATTTTTAGCTACTGAGTACTCAATATAATGTAATCCTCGGAGTTTATGGTCCTAAATTATTATTTTTTTCCAAGATTTATTTAAACTTAAAAATAAGATTTTTTAAGATATATTTTGTTTTCCAAAAAATATTTATTTCTTCAAGTTCACGAAAAGTTACACAGGGTATTGCACTTTAATTTCATTTAGAATTTTTCCCAAATGTGTTTCCGCCAGATGAAGCAAATGTGTCGTTTCTGCATCTTCATTCAAACTCCCGTAGGTAGCTGATGAAGTGATTGCGAGATGTGCCATGCATTCGCTTGATCTTCTTCTTTGCATGAGACCAAAACGCTTCAATACTTTGTGTATGGGCCATGGGATCAGCAGGGTCGACAAAGTGGGACAAACTCCGACAATTTAAAATGTAGGATCAAACTCGATAAAAATAATTTAGGACCCTAAACTCCGATATCGCCATATAATGTACTGCCTATTTTTGTTTTTAACACCCAAGTAGAGCTCGCGGTATTACTGGAAGTGTCCTTCTTTCAGTGTTGCGTTGCCCCAGCCATTTGCATGAAAAAATGAGTGTGTGCAACGGATGAAGCTAGGACTTAGACTTAGTTTGAACAATGAGTTCACGTTTACAGATGATAAAAGACCTATAAAACATGCATTTGGCAGGTTTCACAAAAATGGGACCCAATGATAACTTGAACTCTTCAATTAATGTTTCTCAAAGTCTAATTGATGAATCTTCTTAACATTTGGTCCATGTATAGCTTTTGACATCGCAGATATAAAAAACATAATATTGTGAAATTTGCTTTCAATTTGTGTGTTTTGTGAATATTTTGGGTGTGAATGTCAGCAATCCAGACAGACCACATTTCCCTCATTTTAATAAGTCCCTTTTCACCTTAAGGTAGGTGAGGTCCAACGACCTTTTATTCTGTTTTCTTTAATTCCATGGGGAAGAGAATTGTTCAAAGAAAAATTGGCGAGTCTTAAATATTTTTATCTTTTGCAGTGATCACGTGAGGCAGGTTTCAGATTTTCGTTATTATGTAACAACTGATGTCTACAAATGAACACACAGTAAGAGCTGAAAAAAACAGTAGAAAAATACGTAGAAGCGCCGTTTTTTGATCTTAAGTGAAAGAAAACGTATTCCTACCACCATATATTCTGTAAAAGACACGAAAAAAATCATAGGGAACTCTAAATGAGAGTGAGAATACCATGAGACTACCGGCAGTCTTCCAAACCTCATGGTCGGACAAAAAATATTTTTTCGATCTGAGATCTAATAACGGTAATATTGCGTGGAGCTATTGTCTCGTAGTTCATCGCGTGTAAGCCTATTGGGAAATCATGAAATTTTTGTTTTTAAATTGTCTGGTTGGCTTTGCGGAATATTTTGTTTTCGGGAGACTCTTACGGTCATGTGCTTACGGCCATGCAAAAATGTAGACGATGATCGGACATCAGAAAGGAGACTGTGATCAGGTTAGATTCGGAGACCGTTCAGGTTAGATTCGGTTGCATTAGCAAAACCTGCTTTGGCTTATCGTGAGTGAAACTTATGTAAAGAAGTCCGGCAATCAATAGGCTTTCATGATTTATTATGTTCTAATAAATAAAGACAAGATAATTGGCAATACGGGAGGTTTAGAAGTCCATTACAATGATAGTGACTTTACGTCTCCACTGCAGTCTCCTTGGCATAACAATGCAATATTACTAAAACGCATTTCAACGAGAGAGAAGAAAATAATACTAATAGCACAGGTTCAAGTAGAGTTCAAGATTTGCCAGCCACGCTCCCATCCCATCCCGTATTCCAAGCAATTATCGATCGATAAAGACAAGTTTGTGCTAGTCTAGTGGGGGCGCTCTATGTGACTGTAGATAGTTAGAGAGGTGGGGGGGTGGTGATGACGGGGAGTAAGCGGAGAAGTGATGATGGGAGGGGGGCTCGGACGGGAGAAAGGAACAATTGTCGTCAAAGCGCTTTCTTTTCGGCGAGGGTTTTGTTGCTGGTGCATCTCTGCATCTCTCTCTCTCTCTCTCTCTCTCTCTCTCTCTCTCTCTCTCTCTCTATTGGCAAATATCGGCCTATACTATCGCATCCTCACTCGTTAAAATTATAAGTCGTGAAGTTTACCGTACCAGTTTGAGCAGAATGGTACACACGATAAACCCCGTAACACGTAATAAGGATAGTATAAAGGCGTACAATCACAGAATTTTACAAAAAACGGGACAAAAGGCATTGGTTTTCATTTTCATCATCGACACGATCCGGATCGCGTGTAGTCATCTGATCAACGGTAAGGCACCGGCCGTCGACTCCACGCCCGAGGTGTCGGGAAACACAAACACAGACTTCACATCTTATTGAGAACTAGGGAAAAGTCAGGGAACTCTCAAACCAGATGCCCAAGCGTTACGTCACTAAATAACGCCAGGAAACCTCGGTCGACGGACGCGAGCAGTTCACGTAACATTACGTACGGGCGCTGGACCTAGAATTTTCAGTTATGCCCCTTGACTGAAAAACATGACTTTTAAAAGCTAATTTACTTGCTCCACAGTCCTTTGCTATCTCTTAAAGTCATATATCTGGAATCCTCATGTTCTAAGCTTTAACATGGTATATAACACTTGTAAAAATATAACATGTATATTTTGACAAAAGAGGGAAATGGGGATGGACCATTTTGTGAAACCTGCCATTTTCTATAAGTTGAATGATAAGGAATTCATATTGAGATGTCATTGCAACAAGAGAAACTTAAACTAAGGACTAAACAATAGCAGCGATAACTGTGTAATCAACTTAGGCTCGCACGAAGTGTGTTGAATGGGGAAAGTGTCAATTTGACGAATGATAATGAGGCTATAGAGAAAACCCACGAGCTTAAAGTAAATTGTAATCTCATTGGCTGTTATTTAACTATGAACTCAAAGGTCAAACTACGTCATAAACCATGTAAAGAAAGTGGAAATTTCCATTAAAGAAACCTAGGTGTCTGGCCCTTAATATAGGGTCTGTGCGCTTCCCATGCCAATGAAGGCGGCCCTAAATATAGGGCCTCGCTCCCGGGCCAACCGTAATACGCCTGAATAAACAAAGGACCAGCGTTTTTCTTGGCTTAAGATAGGACTTCCATGGTGGGTGTACCGATTTTTTTCCGCTGATGACTTTAATTCTATTATAAAGTAAAGATAATACTTATCTAACCATCTTTACATATTATTCCAGCACATTTCTGATTTCAATGGATGGAAATAATTGTTTAGACACAATAATCCACAACTACTGAGTCGAGCCTAGAGCCTCCACACAGCGGCCATCTTATTTCTTTGTCACTGGCTTCACTATCGCAAGGAAAAAAATTAGGATTTTTCTCTGTGTCCCTATGCCTAACAAAGCTTCCCGGTGACTTTCGCTTGCCTCAGATGGGGGCGTTCAGGGGGAGCTTATATTATGTATCAGGTTAAGGAGCAGGGTAAAGGATGGTTGATTGACCTTTTTTTTCGTTTACTCGCATTATCCCTTACAATTTTTTATAACTTGTTATTTTAAATAGACTGCACACGTGATAGGGATCCATGAATATCAAAGGGAAAGAACACAAAAACTTTCCTGTTGTGGGATTTTTATCTTTTAACAAAGTTTCAGCCATTGGTCTTTTCTTTTCTTTGTGATTTATTAAGTATATCGTGCCATACTTTTCCAACAATTTATTGTCATTTACACAACGTCAATCAATCAGTATACACAAACTTGTGCTCATTTCTTCCTGATGAAGACATTGACATTCTGTTTCTAACTGAGATCTGGTTAAATGAAAAAGGAGATGAGCCACTTGTAGCATCAATTACTCCCCCTGGGTACACTTTTAAATCCTTTCAAGAAAGAATCGAAGGGAGCAGGCATTGCAATTATATTTTGAAGCCATCTCCATCCAAAATTATTGAATCATAAACTCTGAACTCCAACCACTTTTGAATCAGCCACCATTTCATTCAATTTCGATGACAGTGCAACAACATTCATTAGCTTAGGTCTCCAAGGTCACCCAAAACCACCACAGATTTTTTACATGAATTCGACAACACAAACTAAATTCACACAGGGCAATCACACAGAACTTTACTTCTGGGTGATTTCATTTGCTCACAATTCTGACACTACACCTTTCATCAAAGAACTGAAGGCATACTTCAGCAACCATAGCTCTCGAACAACTCATGTCTCAAACAGCATAAATCAGGCAATACCATTGATTGGGTCATCGTCCCATGAACTGCTAAGTAGATTTCTCCCATCACAGTCACCGACAAAAATATTTCTGACTGCTATCAACAGTTTAAAGAAGCAATAATAACTCCCCTCTTAAAGAAACAAGATCTCGACCGAAACGATTTAAAAAACTATCCTCGGTGTCAAACTTGTCTTTTCTTTCAAAAATCCTTGAGAAAGCGGTTTTGAAACAACTCCTCACAAACCCAATTTTTTTAAGAAAATTACGAAGTCTTTCAATCAGCATATTGAGCTGGACACTCAACTGAAACTGCACTTATGCTTTGAGTTTTCAATGATCTTGCAAACGGCCTTGACAAAAATAATGTAAAGATCTTAAGCCTTTTAGGTCTTAGTGTTGCTTTTCGATGCTATCGATTACAATATCTGTGATTATACAGCATCTGGATACAGTATTATGCATATCTGTATAGGATTTATGCAAAATAGAATACAGCTATAAACCTAGTGTGTATCATGTGAAGGGATACGTCAAATAACCAAAGTAAGCTCTGGGTTCCCAGGTAAGGGGTGGTGATATATTTGTCAACTTTTCTCTCAAAATTAGATCTAGATCTAGGTACAATCCAAACAGATCGGACCATCCCTCATTTTCATTTCTTGCTTACAGCGGCAATTGTATATATATATATATTCATATGCGCTTCCCAAACCATGTTATAAATAACACTGCTAATGTCAACACAGCTACTAGGATGTCATGCCCGATAATCTTCATCTTATGATAAAATTTCATGCAGCAGTTTTCATCTTATGATAAATATCCTTCGCAGTTTTCATCTTATGATAAATGTCCTTCGCGGTTATTCTTTTACTAAACAAAACCATTAGTTTGCGACTGTTATAGTGGCCATTTTTTTTTGTTCAGCAACCAGAAATATGTTGGTTGGGTCACTAAAAGTAGCGTATCTGGGTGAGTGATAGTAAAACATTACTGTTGTGTGGGAAGGACTACTATGGACCATGGCAGGGTAGGGCTTCGCAGTGTGTTTTTCTCTGGCCTGTGTGGTAGCAACACTGGTGCAGAGATGGCACAAGCCACATACTTGGACGCAAATAAACTTTCGTAACAGGATTTGGGTAGATTTAATGTTTTAGAGTAATTTATATTTTGCTGTCTTTCATTTTCAGTTTGCTGCCAATTGTCTTACACTGCCGCTGTGTGAACTTTGCAAAAGAATATTTTCATATAAAATGTTTACATCTTGTATTTCAACATCGTGTTCTTAAACACCAAGACATTTTTTAAAAATGTTCACCCTTTGTAGATAACCTACAATACAACGCAAACCAAAAAGGCGTATCAATTTTCAACTGGTGTTAAATAGAGCTGGGTTAAAATCTAGCTGTAAACTCATTTTCGTTGTTTGAGCTACTAACTTAACCAGCTTTGAACAGAAATGAGATATAAAGCATGATAGTGAGTGACAACACTTTCTTTGTTTCAGATATGACTTTGTTTGCTTACCACTGGTCAATCCCCGTTTCAGAGAATTTGTCAATGGTCCGCCCAAGAAAAAAATGTGCTCTACACGTTCTGACATGTGCCTTTCCAGCCAAGGTAGGTGTAAATTTTCTTCCATTCTAATTTATCAATGCCTTGAATGTCAGCTGTTTCTGAAATGCTATGATTTACCCTTTCAATTCAGTTCTTTATGGTTATTGCAATTTAGTAAAGTAAATTTCCTTCAAGGCCGTGACAGCGAGCTGAAGCTTATCCTGGTTTCAATAGCGAAGCAGAAAATGTGATAAAAAACACTTTCTGGCCAGAACACTAGTCTGGCGCAAGTTTTTACTCCCAAGCTTCTAGTGCTTGTACTCATTTACACTTAGGCAGAGTGGGAAAATATGTGTATCTTTTCCAGGAACACAACGTCAGACTTAGCTTTAGGGCTGGAAACCCAGGACCTCTCTAGTCCTGCAGCCTAACCACTCAGCCACAGACACCACAATTTGATTTGCTATGGTTTCATGTATTTTGTACCTGGCTCCCACAAAACAAACAAATGGGGAAATACTATGTCAACAATCTCTTGTCAGATCCCCCCCCCCCCCCCCCCCCCAATAAATCATTACACAAACCAAATTATTAAGCAACCAGAACCAATTTTCCCCCAAAAAAATATTCACATATTTTAACATTATACGCATACCAAATACCAAACTAAAGTCACGTTTTGAAACATTTACCTGAAATGAATGTATGTCTCAAAGACTGACTTTTCTGTCTCATACGGTGAAGCCTATCTTATGTTTTATGTACTGTATTAAACTGAATGGCTTTTGATGCAGAAGATCAGTTCACCCACACACACACATGAATTTATTGTAGTTTAGACATTTAGACATTTCCATAGCAATGCCTCCCATGAATGACAACCTGAAAATGCTTTTGTTTACTTTCTATGTGTGTGTGTTTACTAGTTTTTTTAATTTATAGCATAATATTAACAAACATTTCTTGTCTAATGTATGTTAGAGTTTATGTGTCTGTTTGTTTTATGTGGAAAGAGAGTCAGTGAAATGAAGACTTTTTTTCAAATATACCTATATTCCAGTTCAGGGGCCAGGATGCTGTCACCTGCTCCCGCTTTCCCGCTATAGAAACCAGGATACGCTTTTTGCTCTATTAGACATTAAGCCTCGGAGGAATTTTATTGCCACTTTATATGTTCTTTACCACACCAGATGGTTTTGCACTTGTTCATGACATATGTTATAAGAGGAAAGAATAAACAAAGCAGACGACAGTTTTTTTCCTCCTACCAACGTGCATTCTTAAGTTTCATAATTTGTTTCGTACAGATTGGAATTCTTTGGTTGTGGGCAAAAGGTATCACCATGGCTACAGGTTGATTCAAGTCACCACTCCATCAGAAAGAACTCAGAGCAAGTAAGTGATGACCAGTAACACTTTTACAGCTGTCATGTCTGGGGGTTTTTTCCCACTCAGGGCAGGATTTCCAGCTTTTTCTTTGGATCCAAACATTTTGCTGGTCTTTTCTTTTTTCCCTTTGGTTTTTTTGTGTGTTTTTTTTTGTTTCGTTTTTTGTAAGTGACTTTTTTTTTTTATTGTTGACTTCCTAAAATTTTGGGTTCATGTCTGAAAGTCTCACCCTTTGGTCTTGCGTGTGTTGTGGATATGGTTAAAATCAACTCAAATACAAATAAAATCTCTGTCCTTAGCTAGATACTCATCCACACCTGAATCAAGTAAGGAGAACGGCGCTAAAAACCCTTCCTAAGACTACATTGGTGTTATGGGGGGGGGGGCTGAGCCAGCCAGTTGTTAAACCAGTGCTATTGCTATAAACATGACATACTAACTACCCATTGGATTATTGTGATTGTAAACATGACATACTAGTACTACCCATTAGATTATTGTGATTATAAACATGAAATAAATACCCATTAGATTATTGTTAGTACTACCCATTAGATTATTGTGATTTAAACATGAAATTAGTACTGATTATTGTGATTGTAAACATGAAATACTAGTACTACTCATTAGATTATTGTGATTGTAAACATGAAATACTAGTACTACCCATTGGATTATTGTGATTGTAAACATGAAATACTAGTACTACCCATTAGATTATTGTGATTGTAAACATTGATTATTGTGATTATACTAGTACTACCCATTAGATTATTGTGATTGTAAACATGAAATACTAGTACTACCCATTAGATTATTGTGATTGTAAACATGAAATACTAGTACTACCCATTAGATTATTGTGATTGTAAACATGAAATACTAGTACTACCCATTAGATTATTGTGATTGAAATACTAAACCATTGGATTATTGTGATTGTAAACATGAAATACTAGTACTACCCATTAGACTAAACCCTAGTTACCCATTAGATTATTGTGATTGTAAACATGAAATACTAGTACTACCCATTAGATTATTGTGATTGTAAACATGAAATACTAGTACTACCCATTGGATTATTGGATTGAAATACTAGTACTACCCATTGATTGTAAACATGAAATACTAGTACTACCCATTAGATTATTGTGACTATGAAAACTAGTACTACCCATTGGATTATTGTGATTGTAAACAATTCTATTAGATTATTGTGATTGTAAACATGAAATACTAAACACCTTTGTCTTATTGTCTGTGATTGCCAGGCATTGAAGGAACTAGTACTGCCCATTGATTATTGTGATTTAAACATGAAATACATCTCATTGGATTATTGTGGTCTGCCCATTGGATTATTGTTATTGTAAACATGAAATACTAGTACTACCCATTAGATTATTGTGATTTCATGAAATACTAGTACTACTCATTAGATTATTGTGATTGTAAACAAACATTTCTAACCTGGCCAAACAGTGTCATGAGTGAAGGAAGAACACCTGATGTCTTCTTGTATTCGGTCTGCATACAGTGCTGATTCCTTCAAGACAGGCAAACATTTTGGCACAGTGCATGAGTGAACAGACACAGCTTATTGCAGGTGAGAACATGCGGCCCGTTGGCTTTGAGGGGGCAAATTCAGCTGACAATGGCTGAAAAGCTAAACCTTTTGTCCTTTGTTCTTGATACAATATGATGTCTGCCTAAGAACCTGGCAGGGATGCCAAGCGTCACTCATTTTGCGGGACAGTCCTGCATTATCATCATCCGTCCCGCATATGCGTCGCATGTCCCGCAAATCTGATTTTCTGAACTGTTAAACTTTCAGCGAAAACCCTCACAGTACAACTAACGGGCTATAATGATATTATTGTAACAACTGTAATACTGTGCAATACTAGACTCATATTGTATACCTGCTGTACTGTTATTACTAATTAGAAAGTAATCTTTATTATAGGAGCATTTTGTCTTGTAAAAAGACGGCACCATCATTCACCTGTGTGTTTAGCATGAGAATGATAGACTCTCTCTCTCTCTCTCTCTCTCTCTCTCTCTCTATATATATATATATATATATATATATATATATATATATATATATATATCCCCTCTCTCTCTCTCTATCCCCTCTCTCTCTCTCTATCCCCATCTCTCTCTCTTCTCTCCCTCTCTCAAACCCCCCCCCTTTCTCTCTCTCTCTCTCAAAACACAAAAACTAATATTACATACACAGCATCGTGATCAGTGCAGACACGTGTAGCATTGTGTTTGGGATATGTGGCCCTCAATAGTATTAAAAATATTTTCTGAGACTAATACTAGAAACAAATTCCATGTGGGCCTTCTCTACCACTAGGCTACATGACTATTGAATATTTTTCAAGGTCGCACGTGATAACCAGTATTACTAGACTTGAGCGCTATTCACATTAATCACATACTCTTGGTAAAATCTTAAGGGTTTGAGCCATGAATGAAAGTGAATTTTCCGTGATTTTTAGTGAGTACGGTAATAAAGTTCCTCTCATGACATCGCGCTCCATAGCGCCGGGGCTTAAGCCAACTTCTTTTGGACAGGCTGCTACTGCTAGTCTGACGCAGATTTTAACTCCCAAGGTAATTATGCTACCTATTTGCACCTGTGTCGAGTGGGGAAAGTGCGTATTTTGTACCTTTCAAGGAACTCAACGTTGGAATTAGCTTTGCTAGAATTCGAACCTCGGACCTCACGATCCTAAGTCTAACAGCCTAGGCTCGGCCACAGGGTCCCTCACTTCCCAGATTTGTGCTTATCTTATAATTGATATTGACCCCCTCAAACCAATCATGGACATTAAGGAGATTACTCACAAATCACATACACCGATTTTTTATGCAAGTCGATCGTTTAGTCAAGATCCTTGAACTAGTTGAACATCGACTCACCGGCATTCCCTGTATTGAAGCAAATTACTCGCCCTTGCTTTCAATAGAATCCATCACCAGCCCTTCTGAAGGCCTACAAATCAGCTACAACTACAACTGGCGCTCTGGCCAACTCTGCCAAGCACAGATTGTAGACCAAAAAGTAGCTATTTTATTTTATTTGAAAACTGAGAGGACATTTCAGTAAAGACTGTGATAGAATTATAGTGAAGACTCCAACTGCTAGTCATATAACTTTCTCCTTCAGTTTATACTGTAATTAATCATTGGACATTGGAGGTGTGGCTGAATAAAGAATCATGGCTTATACTAACTTATAGAAGTATGTGTTTTATTACATATTGGTACTTTGATTCTAATCTAAATTAGACTGTTTGTCATATTGGTTTTGTGTACTTGGTATGTACTAGCTACTTCTGGAACTGAAATCCAGAGAAAATCTAGAAATTTATATTTAAACTAGTACAAAGGCTAATGATACTACTGATAGCTAGGTGTGGGAATGAGAGAAAAACCTATTCTGTGCACTTGTCTAGGAATTTATCAAATACATCGGTCAATCTCAGTATCCCTCATTTTGACTTTTCAAACTTGGTAAACCTGACCGGGTCCTCGGGAGGCAGAAATAATGGGTGGTACGGCAAACTCTGTGATTCGTATTTTTGCTTCATTATTTGTGTATTTTATATCCTGTCTGTCAGTCGGTGTCTGTTGCGGGCATGTGATGTGTTTATAACACCTACTAGTGTCTATGCCAATGCAATAGATTTTCCACCTGCCTTTCTATGAATCACTTGCAACACATCACGTGTTGTCGGAAATTAGAAGCATTGAATTGTTTGTGGGTCGTTGTTTTCATGACTCTTACCTCGCGACCAGACCGGGTTCTAAAATGGACTGGGCTGCAACTAGCGGGTTCTTAGGCTGGTGATTTTGATGGTAACAATTTAGATAGTGGATTATATGGCTGGTAGATTTATATGGTTAAAAAAGTAATACCGAAATAGCGGATTCATAGGGTGGTAGGTTTATATGATAAAAATTTATTTACACAGAACTAGCGGGTTCTTAGGGTCATAGTTTTATATGATAAAAATTTATTTACACAGAACTAGCGGGTTCTTAGGGTGGTAGTTTTATATGATAAGAATTTATTTACACAGAACTAGCGGGTTCTTATATGTTTTATATGATAAAAATTTATTTACACAGAACTAGCGGGTTCTTAGGGTGGTAGTTTTATATGATAAGAATTTATTTAGTTTTATATAGTTTTATATGATAAAAATTTATTTACACAGAACTAGCGGGTTCTTAGGGTCATAGGGATAAAAATTTATTTACACAGAACTAGCGGGTTCTTAGGGTCATAGTTTTATATGATAAAAATTTATTACAGAACTAGCGGGTTCTTAGGGTCATAGTTTTATATGATAAGAATTTATTTACACAGAACTAGCGGGTTCTTAGGGTCATAGTTTTATATGATAAGAATTTATTTACACAGAACTAGCGGGCTCTCAGGCCAAAACCACTGTAATGGGCATGGGTCACTGGAGGTCCAAAACTCTCGTAAAAAGATGACCATTGCACTCAGCAAGCCTCGGTTGTGAATGCTGGTTATGGAAAGCTATGGCTCGTTTGCAGTCACGTTGTGTAATTTAGCTTTTCTGCCCCTTAAGTGGAGAGGAACCTCAACTCATTCACCTTTTCAACCTTCCTCTGAAGTCGAGATTTTATGGCACCATTAGCCCCTCTGGTGATGAATTTTAAGGAATTTGATGGTATCTGCTAGGCACGGGTGCTGATGCCTGTCTGCTAGGCACAGGTGCTGGTGTCTGTCTGCTAGGCACAGGTGCTGATGTCTGTCTGCTAGGCACGGGTGTTGATGTCTGTCTGCTAGGCACAGGTGCTGATGTATGTCTGCCAGGCACGGGTGCTGATGCCTGTTTGCTCAATCCTGGAAGGGTTGACCAGGCCACCATGATTATGAAGTAACTGACTGGAAAATGTGAAATCTCATTTTCACCTGGGGCACATGTCCTGTATACAGTAAGGTAACCTCCCATTTTATTGTACACCTTTGGCCGTCTGATTCAAACTGCCAGATGAGCCAATAGCAATATGTCCAATAGGGGCTTTAGCGTCAGAAAATTAAACCGCATCACTCTCATGAAATGTTTTATACTTAGAGTATATCTTACAGGAGAGGATTTTTATGAATTTGTTTATTCTTTTTGCTTTGACTATGCAATTGGGGGGGGGGGGGGGCATGACTGAGGCTAATACTGCCTGATGAGCACAATGCAAAGAGATTTCTTGTGGGCATACTATTGGCAGGCCTTACTTCTTTCTTTTCACTCTTTCACTTGCCTTTTCACTTTGCTTGTATCCTCTTGATTTGCCCTGAGATCGCATATAATGATGGACGGGGTAACCTTCAACAAAATGGCATGATAATTTCTGTAAGTGTAAGCATGGACGTGGTGTGTTTTGATTCCCGTAGCAATACTGGATGCAGGTGCCCTTGTTGAGTCACGACCAGTGTGAGGGCGTCATCGAGGGCAGACCAAATCAGGCGACGGCGACTTTAAATGATAGAAGACACCTGGGGATGGTTGGTTCACTTCCTCTTTTTGCGTTTATTTTCCTTAAATTTAGTCGGCTGGATTTCTCACATGCAGTTACTTAGTTAGTTAGTTATGATTTTGGTGAACGGTACTGAAAGAAAAAAGGAATAGATTCTCCTACAAGTTTGTTGAAAATCTCTGACAAAACCTTTTTAGGATCTCCTAAAATTTTGGTATGGCTGAGTGCTGTGAATCCTAAGGTGGTGTCAGCGCAAGTTTTAAATTGTTATTTGTTTTGTCTGATGTTTATGTGTGGCGTTGGTGGCTGAGTGGTTAGGCTGCTCGGTTTGGGTTCATGGCGTACCGAGGTTAGATCCTAAAAGGTAGGTCCAACGTTGTGTTCCTTGGGAAAGACACTTAAGACGCAACACTTTCCTCACTCAGCCCAGGTATTAGCTTGAGAAAGACACTTAATACGCATTTGTCCCCACTCAGCAGGTGCTAGCTTGAGAAAGACACTTAATACGCATTGTCCCCACTCTCAACCCAGGTGCTAGCTTAGGAAAGACTTTAACATGCAGTTTACATACACGCTGTCGCGTAACGCCTCTTACGTCATGAATCGATGAGTGGTGTCGACAGAAGCCAGGCGACCCTGGTATTGCCACATTTGGCGATTAGCTGCAAATATACGGTTTTATTGCGATCTTCTCAGTCAGTGTTGGTGTAATTTACATAAAAATTTTGTCTGTTTTTACCTACAAAAATTTTTATTTTTTATTTTTCGTCACATGGACATTCTTCTGCCATAAACTTGTAGATAAATGATCATTCTACCGAATATGTAAAGAACAGGAAATCAACCAGAAAAGGCCAGGTGGCACGCGCTTCTCCCCCTCCCACCCCCACCCTTAAGTGGTAAACAGTAGTTTTCATAATTTTATTTTTGTCACATTAATTAAAGGATGGGAACTGGTATCAACAAATGTAGCAATTAGTGTCGACAGATGTAGCAATTAGTGTCTACAGATGTATCAATTAGTGTTTACGGATGTAGCAATTAGTGTCTACAGATGTAGCAATTAGTGTTTACAAATGTAGCAATTAGTGTTTACATGTGTATCAATTAGTGTTTACATGTGTATCAATTAGTGTCAACAGATGTGTCAATTAGTGTCAACAGATGTATTAATTAATGTCAACAGATGTATGAATTAGTGTTAGCAGATGTATCAATTAGTGTCAACAGATGTATCTATTAATGTCTCCATGTGTATCAATTAGAGTCTACAGGTGTATCAGTTAGTGTTTACAGATCTACAGATGTATCAATTAGTATTTGCAGATGTATCAATTAGTGTTTACAGATGTATCACTGAGTATGATCTACTTTACAGGTGGAACACGTTTAGATCGCTGTGTGAACACCAACAAAAGACTGGGCGTGGCCCCTAGAAGTGACGGCCAACCTTCCACGGAGTCTGTCATCAACAGATGGGTGTCGGGAGCCCGTCAAAGCCGTCTTGGTGTCCACTTCCCTCTTTCTGACCAACAAGAAAGGTTATCCAGTTCTCTCCAAAGCCCACCAAAACGTCATCAAACAGTTTTTAAGGTACTGTCACTGTCTTAGCATCCTATCGATGGAGAATAACTCATTGAGTGCGAGAAAAAAGGTTATTGCTCCATGCCAGATTAATTGTGTCCCCCGCAAGGTGATGCATTTCATAGGCATATAACTTTGCTAAGCATTGAGTGCTGTGTCGCTGATCTATTGATGCTTTCACTAGAGTTGTTCTGTGCCAAACATTGATGTATCGGTTGTAGGCGTTTCCTCACATTTGCAGCGTTAGTCTTCCTTTCTTTCTTCATCTGTTCCCATTCTACATTCGGTGAGTGGGCAGTATGTCTATAAAATTTGTGAGGAAACGGCCACAGCACTTTGGCATAGAGCAACCTAGTGGAAGCAACATTGGATCCGCAATTAATGCAATAGTAAACATTTCACTGCAATTGAGTTTCATTTCAGGAAAAAAAATAATGTCTTGCAATTTGGGTTGCTTGGTTCCCACGCATTGGGGAAATTGGGGGTGGGGGGGGGGATTCCCTGTTGGGAAAATGATACTCTGATAGACGAACATCAAGGGAAATTATTAAATGTATTTGACTCAAAAACACATAATCTTTCACTTTTTTGAATCCATCGCAAATTTTGCACCTGCGGTCTAACCTCTGACATTCTTCTTGTTGACTGGCTCTGGAGAGATGGAATGTTGTGTGTCTTAAGTGCGATGGCGCAGGTGTATTTGTGTGTGTGTCAGGATAGAGACAGAGAGAGAGAGCCAAACTTCAATCTAGATCTAGTTGTATTGATAGAAATTTCTAAGGTGAACATTTTCTGTCCAGATTTAGATTTATAAAGGCTTGAAATGATGTGCTTGTGAAGTGGTGGATCTATCCCAAAATTTATGACCGTTACCGTCATCTGTGATACTGCTAATAGATTGTGAAGTGGTGGATCTACCCCAAAATTTATGACCGTTACCGTCATCTGTGATGCTGCTAATAGATTGTGAAGTGGTGGATCTACAGCCTAAGAAGCTAAGAGGGGGGGGGAGTTCTTTGCTTTTGAAAATAAAACTGTAACATTCCAACAACTATTCAACCTACTAGTGCTAAGTCCCTGTCCTGTCAGACAATCAATGTGCCACAGTAGCGTTATATATATATACACCCATTGCCCCCAATATAGACCGACACCTGTGTTCTCACTCAATTTGGCCCATGAGACAAAAAGGTTTTATGGGCGGCTAGGTTTGAATGGTTTTTTTACAGTGGTGGTTTCTTGGGATTATTTATTTGATGATTAGTTTTCTGTGTATATGTGGGGGGGGGGGGTGTTAGTGATAGTTATCAGGGATTTGTGGCAATGGCGTTCTTGAAGGGGATATATTTTCTTGAATAAACTTAATGATTGTGTTCTTTGTGTTTGGTTTTTTTTTATGTCTTGGTAGGAGGTATTTTGTTAAAAAAAAAATTGTTTTTTGTTTATATGATGGAGTTTTACTGGAGACATATGTTTTGAACCAGTTATGTTTTACTGTTCTCTCCCCTTCTGTTTGCTAGCTTGAGGCCCAGATCATACTGACAGGCCAAGACAGACATCCAGACAAAGGCATTCGGTCATACCAACAGTACTTGGATCACTTGTGGCAGACACAGGATCCTTCTGACACAGTGCCCAGTTTGCCAGAGGCTATGAGGATTTCTTGCAGTCTCCCCTACAGGTTGGTGCTGTTCCTTAGCTTCTTGCCCATTGTTATTTATGTTATCATCCCATACCTGCCAATCAGTTAAGTAGGTAAGCTAAGATGATCTCGGGGGTTTTTGGTAGGATTTTTTATTTTGCCCGGACTGCCCTATAAACAGCCAAGGAATCTTTAGCGTGCACAGAGTGTTGTGATCTGGATACTGGACCTCCTTTTTATCGCCCGTCTCCGATGGGACTAGGTGTCGAGCCACCTACCTGGACCAGGGAGGTAGATTTTGCTATATAAAGAAATAAACAAAATTGTTTAACCGTTGGAGCTGAAGCCACTAACCCTTGGTTGCGAGGCGGACACCTTGCCTCTGGATTACCAAGTCCCCCTCAAGTTAATTGAAAGAGACTCAAAGATATTGTGGTTTAAGTCCAAGACGCCATTCTGAGTTGGTAAAATTACCGTTGCACATTGCCAGAAAAGCCAGCGATTGGCAAATGTTTGGGTACTTCCTCTTAGGGGGGGAAACTTGTTGTTATGTTCTTGAAAGGGGATGGGTTAATAAAGTTACGTTACAGATGTTTTCTTGAACATGATGGGTCGTTGTTTTCTTTTTTCTTTTCCCACAGCCTTTGATGGACAACCTAGAATCGCAGACCTATGAGATCTTTGAGAAAGACCCAATCAAGTATTCACAATATCAAAAGGTATTTTCATCTGGAAATGCCTTTCATCTTGTTTCCTCTTTGATATTTTTGTTGTTTTGTTTTGTTTCAGAGAAGCTTAGAGAAATTTGTCAAATTGTTTAGAATATGTTGGAAAGTTCTGTTTTAGAGGTCTTGTTACGTTTTGGTATAAATACAGTAATTTGTCAAGTGTAGAAGGAGAGGAGCTTAAAGGGTAATTAGACCCACGTCGTCTGTCTGTGTAAGCAGCCCCATGTTATATTGGAATTACTTCCATCATTGATTGTCTGTGAGAGTAGGTTGATAAATAGCCTTGTGTTTTACTTAATTGCTGAGTCGAGCTTTTGATTTAATTTGTTCTGGATCTAGAGTCATTGCCTTTCCATAAACGTTTGTAACGGAAAGAAAGAAAGAAAAGTAGAGAAAAACAAAATAAATATGTGACGTGGGTCATGGCATCTTTTCAACGTGGTGTTTTTCTCTTTGTATTTCAGGCTGTCTACCGTGCTCTGTTTGACCGCATACCCTTGAAGAGAGGGACAGGAAAGATGTGTAAGTCTGGTGATAGGCTGGACGGGGCACGGATTGATTTTTTTAATCATGTCTGGGGGGGGGGGGGGATTTACCTCTCTCTCTCTCTCTCTCTCTCTCTCTCTCTCTCTCTCTCTCTCTCTCTCTCTCTCTTCTCTCTCTCTCTCTCTCTCTGTCAATGCCTAAATATGTTCTCTTCAATGTTTTCTATCCTTGACTGCTATTCGGCTCTTTCCCAGGGGAAGTCCATCTCTCTTCATTCCTCTCTTTTCCACCATTTTGTGTCATGTCGTTTTTGGCGCACCCTCTGTCTCTCTTTCCTTCCAGTGTCCATCCCAAGACAACAGCACAATCCTTGGTCCCTGTTAAAGATGTGGCCTATCCATGACCCCCTTTTTTCTCTGATTCATTGTCTGTTGTGGGTGGGGATTTAAACTGATATGTTAAACAGGTAGTGTAAATATCATTTTCTTTAAACATTTCTACATCCTATTTGTCTCTCTCTCTCTCTCTCTCTCTCTCTCTCTCTCTCTCTCTCTCTCTCTCTCTCTCTCTCTCTCTCTCTCTCTCTCTCTCTCTCTCTCTCTCTCTCTCTCTCTCTCTCTCTCTCTCTCTCTCTCTCTCTGTCTCTCTCTCTCTCTTTCTCTCTCTCTCTCTCTCTCTCTCTCTCTCTCTCTCTCTCTCTCTCTATCTCTCTCTCTCTCTCTCTCTATATATATATATATATATATATATATATATATATATACACACACACACATATATTATACCTGATTTCTGGCTGTTTAAAAGACTATACAACTGTTCACCACTTTTCTGTGTGTGTGTGTGTGTCTTCCTGTCACGGTGTCACAGTATCATCATGGTGGTGGGTGCAGGTGGGGCCCCTCTGTCAGGGCATCCATTGCCTCTCGCAGCAGAAGCTCGGAGTGAAACTCAGAAAGGTTTACGCTGTGGAAAAAACCCTAACGCTGTCATCACGTAAGTTGAAACCATTTTTAAAAGAAAATTTTTGTGTTATGATTTGTTATAAGCGTGCGGCCAGGCCAGTTGTTGATTTGTTTAGGTTCTGCGCCAAGGTCTTGCTGGCAGGGACTACTGGTAGGTTCTACTTTTTCCTTTCACTCTTTCTTTCATTTTGCGGTTTCCTCTTGCTTCACCCTGAGATCACTGCGAGGAAATAAGCTGCTGACTGATGTCTCTCTGTGATTCTGAAGTGAGCGTTGTGTTCCTCGTTTCACGGGTTCTCTAGAAGCTGAAATATGCCTCTAGCCTGTGCCACACAAGACCAGATGGAGGGATTGGGTCGCTGGTTGCTGTAGTTGTTTAACAAAATTAAAAAGATAGATTTATTATCCTTTTTCCTCGTAAGTGCAGGGGCTCACTAACTACCGTACATCAGTTATACCCGAGCAGGCCATTTCACTCAAAAGTCCTTTCAATTCCCGGGGAACATATAGTACAGAAGCCTTTTGGGTGCTTCTACTGGCACACTAAAACAAGATCTTTCTCTACCTATAGCTGGGTATTAATTCGTGCCTGATTTGAGTGAAGAAATCAGAATAAAGTACCTTTACTAAGGTCAAGAGTACAGCCATGTTTGGGTTTTTTACTTGGCCAAATGGGGCTTTGAACCAGTGTCGCTATGATCACAAACTCTTCACTTTTGCAGCAACGCTCACCCGTTATTTTGTTTAAAAGAAAGGGGACTTGGGTAAAGGACATATGCCAGTATTTGTATTTAATGATTGTATTTTATTCCAGTACGTGTGCTCAATGGTTGTATTTTATTCCTCTCGTATACTCAATGATTGTATTTTATTCAAGTATGTGTGCTCAATGATTGTATTTTATTCCAGTATGTGTGCTCAATGATTGTATTTTATTCCAGTCGTGTACTTAATGATTTGATTTGATTTCAGTACATGTACTAAATGATTGTATTTCATTTCAGTACATGTACTTAATGATTGTATTTTATTCAGTACGGGTGCTCAATGATTGTATTTTATTCAGTACGTGTACTCAATGATTGTATTTTTATTCCAGTACGTGTACTTAATGATAGTATTTTATTCCAGTACGTGTCTTAATGATAGTATTTTATTCCAGTACATGTACTTAAAGATTGTATTTAATTTCAGACTGGAAAACATGCAAGAGGAAGAGTGGGGAGATCTGGTTGAAATCATATCTTGTGACATGCGTCTGTGGGAGGCACCGGTCTCTCTCGGACATTCTGGTCAGTGAACTCCTGGGGTCTTTTGGTGACAACGAGCTGTCCCCCGAGTGCCTGGATGGAGCTCAGAAATATTTAAAGGTGAACTTTTGGTGTGTGACGAATAAGGGGGCATGGCTTAGACGTTAAAAGATATGCCGGGGACACAGCCATGATGAATTAGTGCTGTCTGCCTACTGCTAAAAAAAAAACAGATTTGTATGGGTTTTTTTTTTTAGATTGTACTCTCTTTTTTTTTTAATAGATTGTACGTTTTTTAACTTTTGTTTTGGCTCATTACGCTTTCTAAGCATTTTTAAATTGAACGCTTTTTTCTTCTCTTTTTGGGAAGCAATCTCCCACTTTGTCCGTTCATGGGGTTGGCAGCTATGGACAAGTACACTGGAATAAACAGGAAAAGATAGGGTCATCGGACACAGTCAACGTTTTCATATTGCCACGTCAGAAAAGTGCAGAGCAAACTCTGCCAACTACACTCCCTGAAAAAAGAGTTTTGGTTTTTCATGTTGAACCGTATACATGGCTGCCTACCAATACGTAGAAAACATATATAGCATGGGCTGGGTTTTTTTGTTGCTTTGAGTCCCTAAGTCTGTATTTATCTTGAATCGACATAAAAGGAAACTCCTATTGCATGCTATCTGCTTACAAATGACAATAAAACAATTCAATTCAATGTACGCATTTGACGGTTAACTGTATTTTTTCATTTAAAGAAAACTGAAGATAATGGCCGTGACTCAAAGAAATTTTGGTCCAGAGACGTCATTCTGAGTTCACAAAAGTATACATGCCATACCCCCCGCATCTTGCTAGAAGGACCAGCGATATCTTTGTTACTTAACCTTAACGGTTGATCTAAGTTAAATTATCAATAAGGCACCGATACACAAACAAACAAAAACAAACAAAAATATACAAAAAAGTCAGCAGTGCGTCTTCTATAATCTTACTCACTCACTCAGTCTCTCTGTCCCTGTCTCTGTCTGTCTCTGTCTCTGTCTCTCTTTGTCTGTCTCTCTGTGTCTGTCTGTCTGTCTCTCTCTCTCTCTCTCTCTCTCTCTCTCTCTCTATGTCTCTCTCTCTCTCTCTCTCTCTCTCTCTCTCTCTCTCTCCGTTTCTCTCTCTCTCTCTCTCTCTCTCTCTCTCTCTCTCTCTCTCTCTCTCTCTCTCTCTCTCTCTCTCTCTTCTCTCTCTCTGGCCTGCATTTTGACAGTTAGACTAATGTGAATGATTACGAATATGTGGCCTGCATTTTGACAGTTAGACTAATGTGAATGATTACGAATATGTGGCCTGCATTTTCACAGTTAGACTAATGTGAATAATTACAAATATGTGGCCTGTATGTTTGACAATTGGACGACAGGTGTTATAGCTTTTTTGGAGAAAGATTCAATGGTGGAATATAAAATTTAAAAACACCCTTTGTTCAAATCTATTGACTTTGTGTAGATGACGGCATAAGCATCCCAGACGATATACCTCCTACCTGGCCCCTCTTCAGTCTGCTAAGCTGTATAACGAAGTCAGGGCATCGAAAGCAGATAGAGGAAAATGCCCCGAGGTGAGATTTGGTCTTTTCTGTGTAATTTGAAGATTATCATTTCCTTGTCAGGTTGCTACCATAGATCCGTGGTTCCCAACAACCGGGGGGGCTTACGGCAACATATTGGCAGACTCTATTATTTTGAATACACGTTTTCAGGCAGTCAATGTTGGAAAGGAGGGAATGACATTCTGACATATGTGTTCAATGGGTGCATTGGCTAAAAACGGTTGAGAACCACTGCCATAGACACCTGTATAGCGTTGCAGAATTGACACCAAGTCCTGAAGTGTTTGAGTTACAAAGCCAAAATTATGTAGTAGATTTAATACCCATAGTTTTAGCATCTTGGTGTTTTTCTTACGTCATCAGATCTTTTAAAAGGATGAATGTTTTGTATTCATTTCATACCCTTTTTAAGGGGAAATATTTATTTCATAATGTTATTAAAAGTAAATATATAACGCTTGTTTCGTTACTTTAAAGATAAATATATGCCATTCATTTGATAATATTTTTTAAGGGATGAATATTATATATTTAATGTTAAAAAATCTTTTCAAAGAGATAAATTTATTTTAAAAGTCATTAAATCATTTCAAAGCTTCAATCATTTCAATTCATTATTTTTTTTAATGGGATAAATGTCATTCAGCTCTTAATCTTTTTGAAAAAAATAAATATTAATGACTTCCTAAATCATAAAATATTTCTTGCTGTTTATCACGTGGAATGGTAATGATATAAAAGGTTTGATGCACGACAAATCATTTTTTTTAAACATTTCTTTCTCATCAGGCTCCCTTTGAAATGCCTTATGTTGTCCGTCTTCACAATAGCGTTAATTTGGCGGATCCCAAACCGGCGTTTACTTTCATTCATCCGAACAAAGGTTTGTAAAGAGTGTTTTCTATTTTACAGAAACTTTTTTTTTAATGTAAATTTATCCATTTAAAATTACCTAGATGAAAATGGTAAAATTAAAGCAAAATATACACACTCGGATTAAAAGCTGTTTTCAAAAACCAAATTGACGAAGAAATGAAAACAAAAACACAGAAAATGCCTCGGTATAGTTACGGGTAAAGGATGGACAGTTTTCAAGACGAAGATCTCTCAATGTCTTTGAATAGAAGAGTAGTCAATCTTCTTCAAAATGGGACATCGGTCGTCTTAACTCTGAGAGAGCCTTTTAAACGGCGACAAAATCGCTTACCTGAACCATAATTCTTGCCTGAACACTTTGTTTAGAGCTGTGACTGGGTTGTATGTGGACCTTGCGTCTTTGTTTTTTTCCGTACTCACCTAGCTGGAAAGCAGGCGTGTTGGGTGGGGCTCTGCTGGTAGGTCCTTTTATTTTCCTGTCACTCTTTTGTTTATCTTTTCATCTCATTATTTCTTCTTGATTCACCCTGTGATCACATCATATGGTGGATGGAAGAGAATTCCAATCATGCAAACACGCAATATCGGTGGGAAATCACTCTAGTGCGACCACTGATCTGATCTAGAGCTCCGTTCATATACGCACAATTTGATTTGTCTCACATGGTTTTTTTTTAAATTTCTCATCCATGACAGAGGAGGTCATTGACAACTGCCGATATGCATCAATGGAGTTTGATGTGAAAGACACTGCGGTTGTGCACGGATTTTCCGGCTACTTGAAGCCCGCCTTTACAAAGACGTCATGCTGAGTGAGTGGAAGGGATTTTCATTATCTGTCGTCATTTGTCAACTTAATCAGTCTACCATGGGTAGTTGTGTAACGTTGGTGGTCTGGTGGTTAGGTTGCCGGACTCTGGATCGTGATGGCCGGGGTTCAAATCTTAGCAATGCTCAGCCCAAAATTGTGTTCCATGGGATTTCCCCACTGGACTCAGTTCTGCCGTTATCAAATGAAGTGCCACATGTGCAGCCTCTAGATCTCTGTTTAGCCCTGGTGAAGCGTGTTTTGGTCTCTAAAATATATATCTCCTACCAGCCCTAGATCTCCTGTTTAGCCTGGTGAAGAAAAACGTGTTTTGGTCTCTAAAATATATAACACTGGACTCTACCAAAAATGACATAGATGTTTTCAAATAAACAGCCTGACAATCTCTGGCCGCAGTGGATTGAAGAAAAAAACGTGTTTTGGTCTCTAAAATATATATACACTACACTCACATACCAGCCTAAGTACACCAAACTGCCCAGTGACATAGATGTTTTTTGTTTGAAAATACCGCTTACTGCACTTTGTTTGAAAATGTAGAGGCCAAAATCCATCAGTCATTATCAAATGGACTGCCGTATCCGTAGGTCTCAGGCCAATCGACACGTACGTCGCTCTTCCTGGCTGAAAAATCTCGCGATTATCATTTGAAGTGCCGTCTACGTAATCGCCGCTGACGACCGTGTGGGGAGACTTGCTTTCACACTAACTCATTAGCTTTAATGGATAGTGTGTTATGTAACTATTCACTTATCCTTTTCTTCACCTACAACTTAACTGCGGCTGTACTACACTTATAACTATTGGTTCTCGGTATGAAAATCTTTCCTCAGGCTCCTCAATTTTGTTAAAACTCATATATAACTGTTAAAACTGTGTAACTAGGCTGTCAAAGCCAAGGTTGAACATTTCTACTAGTATGTCATGTAATACGCCATTAAAAAAAACATTTTATCGTAAGCATATTGATACTAAAAATCATCTTTATATGATAATTTTTAAGAACGTTACAGGGATTTAAAAGTTAGCAAAAAAATGTCCTTTTTGTAATTTCCAAAAACGTAAAAAAATAGCAGGTTTTGGGGCAACCTGGTGAAGTCAAAAGGAATGCCAAAAACTTGAAAATGGCTGAGGTTGCAGAAATTCTAGTATTGAGTTCACCTATATTTTTTTTTCAAAAGTGTCAAGTTTTTAATTTGCAAATGGTAAGCACACTGAGGTGCAAAAAATACGAGTGTTTTCAAACAAAATGTCAAAAATAAAATGCAATTTTTTATATATTTTAAAACCCATAAAAATATCATTTGCAGTCCGTTTTAAAAGATTGATATGAAATGAAAGATCATTCTAAGCTCTTGACTAAACGTACGACATAAACAAACACTTATTTGAAATAAAAATCCCGGAAGTTGTCAAGTTATACAAATTTCAGTTTATTAGAAAAAAATAAAATTCTTAGATATTCACAAATATTTCATTTCCGACAAAAACTATGTAAATTCTTTGTTCCACTGTATTCATATTGATGACTCATGTAACAAGTGTAAGGCCGGAAAAGGTTTCTATATTATAAGGCAGTTATTCATGGGTTTCAATCTACTTGACTCAAGACAGGAAATGTCATTAAACATCCTGTTTTCGTGGTGCTGGGCAGAAAAAGTAAAAACTAAGAAATCAAAGCAAGAAAAATGTTTATGGAAATGGCATAATTAAATTAGATCATATTTTTTTTAAAAGTTCAAAATCTTTTATCATTAGAAAAACGTTACTCCACATCCTTCATACAGAACTCAAATTTCACACACAAATAAAAACGCAACAACATACAAATTAAAACACAAATATGATATGAATTAGAGTTTTACTATCTGTTTATGTAAAAGAATTCTTCTCTCTCTTTGTCTCTCTTTGTCTCTCTCTCTCTCTCTTTGTCTCTCTCTCTCTCTCTCTCTCTCTCTTCTCTCTCTCTCTGTCTCTCTGTCTCTGTCTCTCTCTCTCTCTCTCTCTCTCTCTCTCTCTCTCTCTCTCTCTCTCTCTCTCTCTCTCTCTCTCTCTCTCTCTCTCTCTCTCTCTCTCTCTCTCTCTCTCTCTCTCTCTCGGGATGCTTTACATAAACAAAAAAATCAAGATGAAGTGAGTCAAAATATATTTTGCAACGGAATCAAACTAAGAAGTGTTGATTAAGGCGTTAATCATTTGTATTGTTAATTGTAATGTAACTCCTCAAATCTGATTCGGCTCAATAAGATTGAACCGCCCACTTGACCAGCGTAACTCGATAGACGAAAGACACCAACCTACCAGTCAGCCCAATCATCATTTTGCTTGATGGGACTGTTACTCTATGTTACGTCTTTCTCTCCCGATTGACCGACGGGGTGGATGATCAGCTCGACATACAATGCTTCATTTGGTAACCGAGACACACATACAGCAGTTCATTTGTAATCGAGGCACAGATACGGTAGTTCATTTGATAATCGAGTGGATATGGCAGTTCGTTTTGTAGCTTGTAGGCGTGCCGAAATACGGATACTGCACTCTTTGAAATTTAGATTGCTTTTGTTTTTCAGGGTTTTTTACATTTTGCTGACATGGGTAGATTAATTAGGGCACAAAATATGAAAAATGTCAAAAAGTGAATTTGTCAAAAATTTTGACGATAACGGCAGAGTTGCAGAGTGTTTAATTTCCTTTCTGAAAATGTGTCGCTTTCTATACTTTATTGTTAGTCTTCATATCAAAATTTGGAATTTTATCTAACGTGTTTCTTTTTGTCACTTAACCTTGACATTAAACACGGTCACTATTGGCACTTGTGAGTTACACAATTGATGTCAGGCATATTTTAGATATATAGTGAGAATTACAAACACCACCATAGTGAAGCTGCAGACATTTTTAATCAGCTGCCTACAAAAAAAAATTCTCCGACTACGCTGGCCGGAAGCCATCAGCAGCAGCAGTGACTTCTGGGGAAAAAGCTGCCAGGTTCGATGGAGGAGGACCTAAAGAAGATAGCAGTGGACCACCAAAACACCAGTAGGTAGGACCTGGAATCCGCAGGGAAAAGAAAGAGGAAGACCGCCAAAACACCAGTAGGTAGACCCTGACCTGGAATCCGCAGGGGAAAAGAAAGAGAGGAAGACCACCAAACCACCAGTAGGTAGACCCTGACCTGGAATCCGCAGGGGAAAAGAAAGAGAAGACTACCAAAACACCAGTAGGTAGACCCTGACCTGGAATCCGCAGGGGAAAAGAAAGAGAGGAAGAACCAAACCACTAGTAGGTAGACCCTGACCTGGAATCCGCAGGGGAAAAGAAAGAGAGGAAGACCGCCAAACGCATGGTGAAGGGACCTGGGGGCAGAAGCAAAGAAGGTGGGGCACGGCAGGTAGGAGCTGGAAAAGGTAGCCCAGGTAGGACCGTGGACAATGGAGGGCACTCGTAGATGGCCCATGTCCCAGGCGGGGCAGCAGGCCTAAGTAATTATGTAAGTAATATATTAAAATGAAAGACGGGCTACATCTGTATGCTTTACAGTAGCCAGAAATCTATCTCACGACTTAAATGTTCTCATGTCTTGTTTACAATAAAAAACAAAACTAGCATAATCAGAAACTGTATTATATGTCTTTTTTTGCATCCTTATTGCAGGTATTGTGCCGGAGACGCATTCGCCTGGCATGTTCAGTTGGTTCCCATCTTATTTCCTGCCAGGGTATGTTTGGATTTTTGTTGACAATGAAAGTTATTTGGGTTGTTTAAGTCCCGTTGTGGAGAACAGACTGTTCTTCTTATGAAAATTAAAATTTCCACCTTCAAGTTACATAATATTTGTTTGGGTCTTTTGAGGTGGATGAAGTGTATAAAAATCAAGGTGAACCAATTTCTTTTGTGATGATCAAAACTAAAGTTTTGAATATTATACGTTGAGTCTTTTCAATCCGTATGTCGTTTGTTCTTTCGTTTTTCAATTGACAATTAAACTGGGTCTTGATATTTAATCCGAATTCGGTCAGGCAGTCCATTTTTCTATTTTGTTTTTTTTACCAGTCTAAAATTGAAATAAAGAAAAAGCAGATCCTTTTTCATTTTTGATATTCAATTTAAAATCAAATAACAGAATTTCGGTTGGTTTTTTATTTTTAATTCTAAATTGAAACAGGAAGAACAAGTGTTAAAGGGATTTACTTGGCCTTCTCTATACCTTCAAGTACAGGAGGTAACTGGTGTCAGTAAAATATTTGTTGTGCATAGGTTAATTGAACTAACTTGATTTAAAGAATAGATTTAAATTTTGAGATAAATGATATACAGTCAGTGAGCCTGCACCTGACTTTAAATACATCTTTATCTTTACTTCCCTCTTTCATTTCATATATAATATGCATCCATGTAATCTTTGACATTGTTCAGTTCGTAAAAAGACTCAGGTTGATGGTTGAGGTGAAGATCATCACTCTCCGTCGGCAGTAGAATTTTACATCTAGATCTAATTCTAGACCTAAATGCCTGTCAATTCTCAAACTCAACCTCAAAGTCTTATCCACTATCAAAATTTACATCATTGGCCTCTGTGCTGCCTAAATCACCTTCATTCCACAAGGAATTGAGAAAATAAAATGTCTTCACATCAGGTACACAGGGGGTGGGGGGTCCGAAGAAGGCCATTTTTACCCACAATCGGACAAATCTAGTTTATTGTGTTATTGACCGCAGCCGTACATTCCCTTCACATTGATACCATAATATCAGTATGGATTCTTAGAATTTTAAAGATTTTTGTAGGTATGATACTAGCCCAACTTTGAACACATCTATTCAATAGTGCCTTAGATTGTCAGGAAGATACCTGACATATTCTGCGCACCTGTTATCAAAAGATGCTGTCCGAAATGAGTATAAGACAGCCGGGGCAGTTGAAACAGGGTCGATAAGTAATAGTTGAGAGCCTCTAAGGGTTTTATGACATTTCATAGCATTATCCTACTCATTTCTAGTTTTGTATGCAAAAAACATTCAAATAACTGAAAAAAGAGTTTTGAATACGATTTTCTCATAATTGACTTTTTTTTTACTGTGTTTTGCTAAGTAGCCCTACAATTTTCAACAGATTCGCTTGAAATTTGGCATACTAAGAGACTCTCTTATCGGATTTCTGATATCTTTTTCACTTTCTAAGAAATTCATGGTTTTTGTTGGAAATTTTAGAGAAATTAGTTCCCATCAAGCCTCAATTTTTGAAAATTTGTAAAAAGAAAACTATACAAGATATAAAAAAAACGATACGAGAGATTCGGATATTGGTTTGAAGTTTCTACGTGCAAAATTATAAACCTCTATGATAATAAATGTAGGACTACTTAGTTTTTTGTAAATTGCCAAAATTGACCTAGTTTTGCACCAGAAATTCAAGATGGCGGCCGTTTCCATGGCAATTTAACTTTCAAAAATGACTTTCACAACTTATTTCCTCTAATTTCACCATGCTGAACTCCTTCTTGAAACTTAAAATTGTGTATGTCTTCAAACTAAAAAAATGGCCCTCAGGATCCGCTCCCCTCCAAAGAAGAAAAGTGGGTGGTTGGCAGGTCTTACTTCTTTCCTTTCACTCTTTCACCCATCTTTCATCTTGCTGTTTTCTTTTAATTCATGCTGAGATCACCACATAGGGTGGACGGGGAACATTTCAATGGAACAAATGAAATTGAAAACCTGTTGAATTTTCCTGTTAGTTGGAATTCACTAAAAGGAACGATTTATTATTTTTACTCTACTTTATTTTTTATTTATAGCTTTTTTATTACATAATTAGTGGAACAGAAAGATATGACGTTGATATCACCAAAATATAGCATATTGAATGCTTTTCTTTAAGATTATCATAATCATATGCTTGAATAAAGTTGGTGTATAATTACTGGAAGGGAATTTTGTTTTCACAAGGCTGTAGAAATTGTTTTTGTTTCTGAGAATTTCTTCCTTTTTCCTATTTCCCGCCACAGATTCCACTGAATGTCACCAAGGATTCCAAGATTGTCATCCACCTGTGGAGACGGTGCACGTCTAAAAGCGTGTGGTACGAGTGGGCCTTTGCTTGCGGTGGACAGGTGACCCCATCCACAACCCCAAAGGAAGATCCTACACCATTGGACTATAGACACATAGAATAGACGGAAACAACATTCATGAGAAATGGGTCAAGGGTGGTAATATTTTCAGTATATATTTACTTCCCACAGCAAATTAGGGACAACAATGTTCTAGACTTTAATATCTATCTGCATGTTGTAGGTCATCTCTCTATAGGGTTCTGTAGGGTTCTTATACACGGTATAGGAAAGCTCTTTGTTTTGCGGGTTTCTCACATTTATATTTGGATGGAAGTATGTGTAGTATAATCGAAATGCTCAACGACTCATGGAAATAAATAAACAATTGAGTGAGATTTGTGAAGTTAATGGCAGTCAACTCTAATGTATTGGTATAAACATGTGTGAGAGCTGTGGATTCAGTCGTTTGTTATATACAGATATCATATAAGATCAATATAGAAGTTTAATCCTAATGGAAGAGCAATGGGCCGTTGGCAAGGGCTTCCGGTAGGTGTTACCTCTGGCCTTTCACTCTTTCACATGTTTCTTTTTCTCTGTCTTTCTGCTTCCTCTTATTTCACCCTGAGAGCACCATATAGGGTGGACAGGGGAAATTACAATGAATCAATAATGAAAAAATTTAAAGATTTATAGAAAGATGTGCAATGTTATGTATCACCAGTTATACATTTGTTTTAATTCATGACTCTCACCTTCATGCAATAAAGGACATTTTCTTTCCAAATCCACCCACGTAATATTGTGTTTTGCTTTGCTATTTCTGTGTGTATGTATCTATTTTATGTTATTATTAATATTATGTGTAGTGTTGAAGAGCCAGTGATAAGGGGGACTCATTAGTCCAGAAGTAAAATGTCGGGCTCTCAATCAAAAGTTAGTGGGTTCGATCCCCGCCAATGGTTGAAATATTTTCTTGAGTCCCATTTTTTTCTAGCAAAATCTACCCCCTGGTCCAGGCAGGTGGATCAACCCTTAGTCCCATAACACCACAGGGTGTGGCCAGTTGGTGGTTTGGGAGTGACATTGCTATAACATCACAGGGTATGGCCAGTTGGAGAGTCTGGGAGTGGGGACATGGCTATAACATCACAGGGTATGTCCAGTTGGTGGTTTGGGAGTGACATGGCTATAACACCACAGTGTGTGTCCAGTTGGTGGTTTGGGAGTGACATGGCTATAACACCACATTGTAACACCACAGGGTGTGTCCAGTTGGTGGTTTGGGAGTGACATGGCTATGTTGTCCAGTTTGGTGGTTGGGAGTGACATGGCTATAACACCACATGACAGGGTGTGTCCAGTTGGTGGTTTGGGAGTGACATGGCTATAACACCACATTGTGTGTCCAGTTGTTGGTTTGGGAGTGACATGGCTATAACACCACAGTGTGTGGCCAGTTGGTGGTCTGGGAGTGACATGGCTATAACACCACAGGGTGTGGCCAGTTGGTGGTTTGGGAGTGACATGGCTATAACACCACAGTCAGGGTGTGTCCAGTTGGTGGTTTGGGAGTGACATGGCTATAACACCACAGGGTGTGGCCAGTTGGTGGTTTGGGAGTGACATGGCTATAACACCACAGGGTGTGGCCAGTTGGTGGTTTGGGAGTGACATGGCTATAACACCACAGGGTGTGGCCAGTTGGTGGTTTGGGAGTGACATGGCTATAACACCACAGGGTGTGTGTCCAGTTGGTGGTTTGGGAGTGACATGGCTATAACACCACAGGGTGTGGCCAGTTGGTGGTTTGGGAGTGACATGGCTATAACATCACAGTGTGTGGCCAGTTGGTGGTTTGGGAGTGACATGGCTATAACACCACAGGGTGTGGCCAGTTGGTGGTTTGGGAGTGACATGGCTATAACACCACAGGGTGTGTCCAGTTGGTGGTTGGGAGTGACATGGCTATAACATCACAGTGTGTGCCCAGTTGGTGGTTTGGGAGTGACATGGCTATAACACCACAGTGTGTGGCCAGTTGGTGGTTTGGGAGTGACATGGCTATAAGGGTGTGTGTCCACCACAGGGCTGTGTGTCCAGTTGGTGGTCTGGGAGTGACATGGCTATAACATCACAGGGTGTGGCCAGTTGGTGGATTGGGAGTGACATGGCTATAACATCACAGGGTGTGGCCAGTTGGTGGATTGGGAGTGACATGGCTATAACATCACAGGGTGTGGCCAGTTGGTGGGTGCTAGCAGTAGTAGGTCCTACTCCTTTCCTTTTACTCTTTCACATGTTGTTTATCTTGCAGTTTCCTCTTAATCCACCCTGAGATCATCGCAATGGTGGATGAGGTAAATGTTAATTAAACAAACATCTTAATCCACTCTGAGATCACCACATAGGGTGGACATATGAAAGAGTGACAGGCAAGAAGTAGGAGCTACTGATAGTATTGTATTGTATTGTAAGGAGTAAATTAGTGTTGAAAATAATTTGCCTCTCAACTCTTTGACTACTTTGAGTGCCAATTGCTGATCTACCAGTGCCTCCGCTGGGTTGTTCCCAGAGGCCAAACCCTGATGTAGCGGTTGTGGATCTTTTCTCACAATCTTTGTTTGTGGGTTGATACTGCTAACATTGTGAGGAAAGGCCCACAACTGGTACATCGGCATTTGGCATTGAACAACCCAGCGGAAGCGACGGTAAACTGGCGATTGGTGGTTAGCAGAGTTATATGCCTTTGACCTTTGACACTCTTGCGGAGGCTACAATTAACCTGGTGTGGAGCAATAACAATTTTTGACACGCTAAGAGGGTTTTTTTTTTTAAACTTGCATTTTTATGCAGCACAGCTTTTGGTAGTGACTAGTGTACCATGGATGAAAGGCCTGGCAGCTCAGTTGGGCACTTGGTGGGCCGGAGGCAAGGTCTCAGGATCTCAATCAAAAGGTGTGGGTTTTTGGTGGCCTTCATGTCAACCCAGCAGTCAAATGGTTTGCTAGGGATTTCATATCAACCCAGCAGTGAAATGGTTAACTGGGGGATTTCATGTCAACCCAGCAGTGACATGGTAACACCACAGTTGCCTGGGGGATTTCATGTCAACCCAGCAGTGAAATGGTTTTCTGGGAGTCTTCATGTCAACCCAGCAGTGAAATGGTTTGCTGGGGGATTTTCATATCAACCCAGCAGTGAAATGGTTTGCTGGGGGATTTCATGTCAACCCAGCAGTGAAATGGTTGCCTGGGGGATTTCATGTCAACCCAGCAGTGAAATGGGTTAGATCTGGGGGTATTCATGTCAACCCAGCAGTGAAATGGTTTTCTGGGATCTTCATGTCAACCCAGCAGTGAAATGGTTTTCTGGGGAGTTTCATGTCAACCCAGCAGTGAAATGGTTTTCTGGGGGATTTCATGTCAACCCAGCAGTGAAATGGGTTGCCTGGGGGATTTCATGTCAACCCAGCAGTGAAATGGATTGCCTGGGGATTTCAGCATGAAATGGGTTGCCTGGGGATCTTCATGTCAACCCAGCAGTGAAATGGGTTGCTGGGGATCTTCATGTCAACCCAGCAGTGAAATGGGTTGCCTGGGGATTTCATATCAACCCAGCAGTGAAATGGGTTGCCTGGGGGTTTCATGTCAACCCAGCAGTGAAATGGTTTTCTGGGGCCTTCCTGTCAACCCAGCAGTGAAATCTTCATGTCAACCCAGCAGTGAAATGGTTTCCTTGTTGGGATTTCATGTCAACCCAGCAGTGAAATGGGTTGCCTGGGGATTTCATGTCAACCCAGCAGTGAAATGGTTGCTGGGGTCAGTTTGAAATGGGTTTTCTGGGGATCTTCTCTGTCAACCCAGCAGTGAAATGGGTTGCCTGTTGAGATTTGCCTGGCCCTCCTGTCAACCCAGCAGTGAAACCCAGCAGTGAAATGGGTTGCTTCGGTTTGTTGAGAGTCTTCCTGTCAACCCAGCAGTGAAATGGGTTTGGTTTGCAGTGGATTTGCCTGGGAGTCTTGTCAACCCAGCAGTGACTGCCTCATAGCGTCAACCCAGCAGTGAAAATGGGTTACAATGGGGGTCTTCATATCAACCCAGCAGTGAAATGGTTTGCCTGGGGATTTCATGTCAATCCAGCAGTGAAATGGGTTGCCTGGGGATCTTCATGTCAACCCAGCAGTGAAATGGTTTGCCTGGGGATTTCATGTCAACCCAGCAGTGAAATGGGTTGCTGGGGAGATTCTCTAGACTCCATGAAAGCAAAGCTGAGGTGGAAGGCAAATTGCAAACCAAGACACTATTGCGTGTGGCTAGAAAAGTCACAACTCGTCTCCCATTATCTACACTCAACTCTTACTCTTATTCTCACTTAACATGTTGTTTACTTCTTTTTTTCTTTTCTTTTTTTTTTACTGTACCATGAAAATGCTGTTTGAGTGACTAAGTCTGACTTTCGGTGGCCGAGTATTTAGGCTGCCAGACTTGGGATCATTAGGTCCCAGGTTTGAATTCTAGCAAAGCTAGTTCCTTGGGAAAGACACTTAACACACACTCGACCCAGTTGCAAATGGGTAACATCACTAGCTTGGGGCATGGGAGTGAAAACTGCCTCAAACTAGCGTCCTGTTCAGGAAGTAATTTTTATAACCCATTCTGCTTCATTCAACAGAAACTGGGATAAGCAACAAGTTCTGGCACTATGAGTCATGATGGCCTTAAAGGATCTTTACTTCTATATATACAATTCTGAGTTAGTCGTTCTTTGTTTGCCAAGTGCTCTGATGCCAGACCTCTAAGTGTAACCGTATGTTACATGTAGGCTCTGATGCCAGGCCTCTAAGTGTAACCATATGTTACATGTAGGCTCTGATGCCAGACCTCTAAGTGTAACCATATGTTACATGTAGGCTCTGATGCCAGGCCACAAAGTGTAACCATATGTTACATGTAGGCTCTGATGTCAGTCCACAAAGTGTAACCATATGTTACATGTAGGCTCTGATGCCAGGCCTCTAAGTGTAACCATATGTTACATGTAGGCTCTGATGCCAGGCCTCTAAGTGTAACCGTATGTTACATGTAGGCTCTGATGTCAGGCCACAAAGTGTAACCATATGTTACATGTAGGCTCTGATGCCAGGCCACAAAGTGTAACCATATGTTACATGTAGGCTCTGATGCCAGGCCTCTAAGTGTAACCATATGTTACATGTAGGCTCTGATGCCAGGCCTCTAAGTGTAACCATATGTTACATGTAGGCTCTGATGCCAGGCTACAAAGTGTAACCATATGTTTACATGTAGCCTCTGATGCTAGGCCTATAAGTGTAACCATATGTTACATGTAGGCTCTGATGCCAGGCCTCTAA
Source organism: Doris montereyensis (assembly GCA_037039925.1). NCBI lineage: Eukaryota > Metazoa > Mollusca > Gastropoda > Nudibranchia > Dorididae > Doris > Doris montereyensis. The sequence goes on from JAXRKP010000547.1 coordinate 112,091, forward strand.
GTGTAACCATATGTTACATGTAGGCTCTGATGCCAGGCCACTAAGTGTAACCATATGTTACATTTAGGCTCTGATGCCAGGCCTCTAAGTGTAACCATATGTTACATGTAGGCTCTGATGGCAGGCCATTAAGTGTAACCATATGTTACGTTTAGGCTCTGATGCCAGGCCTCTAAGTGTAACTATATGTTACATGTAGGCTCTGATGCCAGGCCTCTAAGTGTAACTATATGTTACATGTAGGCTCTGATGCCAGGCCTCTAAGTGTAACCATATGTTACATGTAGGCTCTGATGCCAGGCCATTAAGTGTAACCATATGTTACATGTAGGTTTTGATGCCAGGCCATTAAGTGTAACCATATGTTACATGTAGGCTCTGATACCAGGCCTCTAAGTGTAACCATATGTTACATGTAGGCTCTGATGCCAGGCCTCTAAGTGTAACCATATGTTACATGTAGGCTCTGATGCCAGGCCACAAAGTGTAACCATATGTTTACGTGTAATATGTAGCCTCTGATGCTAGGCCTATAAGTGTAACCATATGTTACATGTAGGCTCTGATGCCAGGCCTCTAAGTGTAGCCATATGTTACATGTAGGCTCTGATGCCAGGCCACTATGTGTAACCATATGTTACATGTAGGCTCTGATGCCATGCCACTAAGTGTAACCATATGTTACATTTAGGCTCTGCTCTAAATGATCCTAACATTGTTTTCAATTAAGGAAGTTTTTTTACCAGATGTGGCGTTTAATAATTGAAAATTTCATTGTTTCCACATCTTTGAGTAGAATTTCCATTCAGCTAAGCCGTCATTTTGAACGGTTTTTATACTTAAAAAGTTGCACCTGTAACCTCCGTATCGAATACTGGCCCGATCTAATAACCATACTTGGTATCACCGGGTGTGACATATTTATTTCTTACTGCGTCTGATGCTGGCGGGTGCTACTGGTAGGTCCTACTTCTTTCCTTCAGTCATTTACTCATCTTTCATCTTGCTGTTTCTCTGAATTCGCCCTGAGGTCACCAAACATTGTGAACAGGGCAAATTTCAAAATTTCAATCAACCAAACAACCGAGACACACTGGACTGTGTTCATCAAGGTCCGAGAGAAAAACATGACGAAACTCAATGTTATTTATTTAAATATTTTATTGAACTATCTAAATGTGACATTCTACATGAAAACAGGACATTGACACAAAACCAACACTGCTTTGGGAAAAGCACATCTTGGGTCATGTCTTTCCCTTTATCTGTGTTCAGGCCTACATTGCAATATCATAAATCATTAACTCAATCTCTGATGGGTATCTGTTAATCGGAAAATCTTTTTTGACAAGTCATCATTATTATCATCATTAATTGAAATTGAGATCTTACATTTCAACATTTGCTGCTTTTAAATTTGTATCAATCAAGGTGTAAATGATGCTGTTGTTATGTTTACAGAAAATATAACTTGCCAACATTTATAGTTTTGTAAAATAATAAAATTTCAAACAAGGCTTTTGATATGCAAGAAATTTGATCATTATAATTAACCACTTGCTCACTCATATTCAAATTTGAGTATCAAATGTGTAGTCCGTTAAATAGCCTACACATCATCACATTCTTTTTAGTGTAAAGATTTCCATTTGAAAAGGCTGCCGTCTGCAAGATATTTGGAATCAGTGGGCTCTGTGTATAACTACTGTTAAATATGTATTAGTTTTCTTATACATATTATACAAGTGTATATATAATATAATTTATTTTTTCTTCCAAGAAATAAAAAAAAAAAACAAAAAAACTTTGAGCACAAATACATAGACCTCACCAAGATATACCAGATATTTTCAAGGGATCACAACACAACAGGAAGGCTTACGAGGAGGGAGAGCAAAGCCATAAATGCTTTTCATTTTCATTTTACAACCGAATCAAAGGATCAATGGAATGCTACTGCTAGTGCTAGCTTCATGGAGTTGCCTATATAACAACAACAATAAAATATTATTAGATTAGCATTGATAAGTCTGTTAGTGTTCTACAAAACTGCAAAAACAAGATGACAGTAAAAGATTTTATGTTTACACAATGGTTCTAGGTAGGCTAAATACTAAATGATGTAGAAAAGATTGAAAACAATTTAAAACGAAAAAATGAAATGGGGAAATGAAGTGAAAAGATAACGTAGTTTGAACTGAAAAGCTAATGTAGTTTAAGTCTAATGTAAATATTGCACAGCTTGGAAACGGAAACTGAAGATGGGATTGGAATGAGAAATAGAATATTAATACATGTATATACAAAAGGCATTAAAATATTGAACCCAAGAAAGTATTTAAGTAAGCATGAGAAACACCAAACAATTAAGTTATAAAGCAAAGACACGTGGCCAAGGACAATGTCCCGATTCCTCGAAACCAATGAAATGAAATCGGCAGTTTGGCATCATTTTACAAAAAAAAAGTTGTGAATAACTTTAAACTATCTACAGACTTGAAGGATGTTTTGTCTCTTGTTTTGTTTTTATAAATAACGGGGATCAACAAATTATGATAAGGACCGTTGTTTAAAAGTTACCAAAGCTACGATGGAGGAGTGGAACGTAAAGGGAGTTGCAGGGCTTTCCTTTTTCTTAGGTCAATGACGATACAAATAAGAAGCGTTTAACTTAAAGTGACAACAGTAACTGTTCTAATTCTATTCTAACATTCTACATATGTAGTTAGTTTCACACTACTACGATCTAGCGGCATTTCATACTCGCAAGGAGAGGAGGAAAGGAAAGGCACGGTACCTTAAACATGCTCTCTTGTGTTTACACGTCAACTTTATCAGCAAAATGGAAACCAAAACCAAATTGAATTTGAAATGAAAACAACTGAAATCGGTAAGTAGAAACCGCAGCAGCAGTTACAGTTTTAAGTAAATGAGAAAGAACACAGAAGTTTGAATAAGGACAATTAGGAACAAGAAAATATCATATCACTATCAGTATCAGTCGATGAATGATAGAACCCACAGAAGGAAAATAAAATAAAATAAAATCATTAATGTTATATAGAATGCAATATATATTGATAATAATAAATATCATTGACATGAACAATAACACATCCATTTGATTAACTAAATACATTTAAGTAGGAGAAGGAGAACGGTTGTAAAATCAGCAGTGTAAAATGACAATGACATTCAGAAGAAGAAAAGCAATTGGTCGATGCCTCTATCATTCAAATTTACTCACAATTCTTTTGTTTTCAGAAGAAAAATGACAACAAAAAATGTGTAATCAAGTGAAGGGAAGGTAACCTCACCGCATAAAGGGCAAGTGCTGATACTATACATATACTGACCACAAAAAAAAAACCCCTAAAAGATTGGAAATAAATTTTAATTTGAGACGACATTACGTTTCACACACTTTTCATTTCTAAGGAGTAGATCTACATTTTTATATTGGATAGATGTAATATGAAAGAAAGCATCTTGAATCTATAAACAACTTCTTTTTTTAAAATGAAGACATTGACATGTAACAACAGCAAAAACTGGACATATCATCTCAAACTGTGGACGTGGATCGGGGTGGAATTTCCCTTTTATTTTATTTTGACTGTTGGCACAACCACAGAAAGACACCGACACACTCCTGTAGGACTTGAAGAGGTTTTTCAACACACACACACACACACACACACACACACACACACACATGCACCACATAAAGTGCCATGGAATTGTTCCAATGGAGTCGCTATGAACTCCTATGAAGGAAAAATAGCAGAGTGTTATAAATATGATATATCTTAACATTATCAGTCGTGGAAGAATCCAACAACTGTATGCAGCGTTCTTGGAATATTCTTAGTTCAACTAGAAACTTTGATCCAACAACTGTATGCAGCGTTCTTGGAATATTCTTAGTTCAACTAGAAACTTTGATCCGACAACAACAATGAACGTGAAGCTCCAACGTCACGTGACGCAAGCTTTTTCATGTGTACTTGAAGCTATGAGTCTCGGTTTCTTTTGAAAGTATGTGTGAATGTGTGTGTGTGTCAGTCAGGTGTGTGTGAGAGAGAGAGAGAGAGCTGGTGGAGATGGGTGAGCTGAGGGGTAAGAAGTAAGACCTAACAATAGAATCCCACCAACCGACCACTTGTAAGACGTGATGATAACACATTACAAGAAATAACCTTTTCTACCAACCAACCACTTGTAAGACGGGATGATAACACATTACAAGAAATAACCTTTTCTACCAACCAATGACATTGTAAGATGTGATGATAACACATTACAAGAAATAACCTTTTCTACCAACCAACCACTTGTAAGACGGGATGATAACACATTACAAGAAATAACCTTTTCTACCAAACCAATGACATTGTAAGATGTGATGATAACACATTACAAGAAATAACCTTTTCTACCAACCAATGACATTGTAAGACGGGATGATAACACATTACAAGAAATAACCTTTTCTACCAACCAATGACATTGTAAGATGCGATGATAACACATTACAAGAAATAACCTTTTCTACCAACCAACGACATTGAAAGGAAAAAATCCCCCTGTACCTCAATCATGAATAGCTGACATTGTAAAACATACATCACAATTCACTTAGCGGTTTTAACTTCATTAACACATTACAAGAAATAACTTCTCCTTTCAACAATCACATTATGAGACGCGATGATAACACATTACAAGAAATAACCCTTCCTTCCAATCAATTACATTGTAACATGCGATGATAACACATTACAAGAAATAAGCAAAATTTTGTAAACAGTAGGAAGATGGTATAACAATGACATATTATAAGGTTAGATATCTATGCGAAAACTGTCCATCACAAGGAATACCAAAACTGACAACCAGGGCAACAAGACAACATTGAGTTCATGGTGGAATGAGAAGAAACAATGAGAACAATCAAATCATAAAGGAATTCATAGTTACTGATTATGACAAAATACAATATCATATCATAAGTAACAAACGTCAACGCCTCGAGGAAAGGGAAAAGTCCTCTGTACCTCAATCATGAATAGCTGACATTGTAAAACATACATCACAATTCACTTAGCGGTTTTAACTTCATTAATTTACTTGATGATGTTAATCACAGTCCCTGCATAATGTCTGTGCAACATGGATTGAATTTGCCGAAATGAAAAATAATACATTTTTCTGTTTAAAATGTTCCCACAGTACATCAATTATGTAACACAGCTTGAATTTGAATTATTTAAAAAAAATCAGGTTTAGACTTTCATTTCATTGAAAATAAATTAATTCAAAGTAAGAAAGAATGAATGCTAGATCTACTACTTAACTTGAAACAAGTCTCAATTTCATTCCTTTTAAGGCTCTAACACCAATTGTTATGTCTAATATTCTACCCATTGATTCTAGACTACAGTCGATTGAGCATTAACACTAACACAGACAAATTCAAACTTGCTCATTCTGTATACTTTTCAAATTTTCCGCGAGAGTAAAGAGAAATGAACGCTTCCTTTAGTTGATGTCTAATCACCAAAAATATTTATGAAGATAAAAAAGATTTACCTAGCGTTTTTGTCTAAGCCTGTGTCCGCCCTTAATGCATATATTATTATTCTCTACTTGTTCTAATACTAATACTGTAATACTTTGTGGAGTTTATGAAGGTCTAGCTTAAAAGCCTATCAGATTACACAATCCACCTTTTACTTCCATATATAATAATTATGATAATTATTACTATCTTTATCATTATTGTTATTATTATTACTATTATTCTTCTTCTTTTTCTTCTTCTTCTTATTATTATTATTATTATATTATTATTATTATTATTATTATTATTATTATTATTATTATTATTATTATTATTATTATTATTATTATTATTATTATTACTATTATTACTATTATTACTATTATTATAATTATTATAATTATTATCATTTTTATCATTATTATCATTATAATTATTAATGTTATTATTATTATTATTATTATTATTATTATTATTATTGTTATTATTATTATTATTACGTTTAATATTATTATTATTAGAACTATGATGCCTATATTTATAAATATAGGCATCATAGTTATAACTCTGAACAGGGTTAGATTGGTATCAAACCCTCCCATTTTCTTTTGAGATCTCCTTTTAACAAAGCTATGTTTCCTTTCATTGCCCTAGATTTCCTTTCATGGACCTAGATTTCCTTTCATGGACCTAGATTTCCTTTCATGGACCTAGATTTCCTTTCATGGACCTAGATTTTCTTTCATGGACCTAGATTTCCTATCATGGACCTAGATTTCCTATCATGGACCTAGATTTCCTTTCATGGACCTAGATTTCCTTTCATGGACCTAGATTTCCTTTCATGGACCTAGATTTCTTTCATTTGACCTATATTTCCTTTCATGGGCCTAGATTTCCTTTCATGGACCTATATTTCCTTTCATGGACTTGTATTTCCTTTCATGGACCTAGATTTCCTTTCATGGACCTACCTTTCATTTCACGGACCTATCTTTCCTTTCATAGACCTAGATTTCCTTTCATGTACCTAGATTTCCTATCATGGACCTAGATTTCCTTTCATGGACCTAGATTTCCTTTCATGGACCTATATTTCCTTTATGGAGATTTCCTTTCATGGACCTAGATTTCCTTTCATGGACCTATATTTTCTTTCATGGACCTATCATTCCTTTCATGAACCTAGATTTCCGTTCAATAGACCTAGATTTCCTTTCAATAGACCTACATTTCATATCAATAGACCTACATTTTATTTCAATAGACCTAGATTTCATTTCAATAGGTCTAGATTTGCTTTCATGGAGCTAAATTAATGTAAAGTTGTATGAATAATATAGTTCAATCTGCGGCAAAACGAAGCTGGTGCTAGGACTAAAATCGGTTATCACATGACATTTGCAATAGAGTGGAGGATGTTTTGAAAAGTACACAATGACTTGGTCGACACAGAAAAACCCTGTGGTAGTGTAAGTATCACATTGAATGGATGACGACAAGACTTTTGTCTCATCTTTGAAAGCCAGAGCTTGACGAGAGTATCAGAAAAGGGAATGGAGTTGACAACATTAAATACGAGTCTCTTTAATATTTCATGATATTACAAATGAACTGTCATTTAATGTATGATAATATTTAATACGTCAATCATCATCAAAACTTTACAACAACGTACATAGCATTGCAATGAAGTTTGAATAAGTTTTTCAATAATACGATTTACTACAACTTGCCGTAAGCAACACAAGCAACCAAATGGTCATTGGGAAAACAGAAATTTGCTTACAAGCAACCAAATGGTCATTGGGAAAAACAGAAATTTGCTTACAAGCAAAACAAAACAAAACTATTTCACTTATTACTTAATTAAGAGAATACAAAATCTTTTAAACTCGATTACAATGATGTATAGAACGAGGTTTTATTTTCATAAATTATTTCTTCATTTTGTAGGAGACAGTATATCATAGTATACGTTTGACAAAAATTAAAAGCACCTATAGAAATACGGTAATCCAAAACCTCACATCTTAGTATTTTTTTCATACTTTTTTTCAATTGTCTATAGATTGTTGGCTGTTGGCTTCCCTCTGTTGGACGCAGATTGAAGACGATCACCGCAGATTCCATTTACGTACAATTCTAAACACAGACATCACCTGGAAATGACAGAAAAAAGGATAACACGATAAACATTTGGATGTCAAAAGTCACACAGTTTACAAAATACAAAGTTTTAATACAAGTCTTAGTACAAGTCTTAATACAAGTCCTAGTACAAGTCTTAATACAAGTCTTAATACAAGTCTTAATACAAGTCTTAGTACAAGCCTTGTCAGCCTGT
>JAXRKP010000547.1:127500-132500 GCA_037039925.1 Doris montereyensis
ATCAAATTCATGAATTCAACATCTTTTGCCTTTTTTTTTTTTGCATGTAGGACCTTTTCTATGTTTCCAACTCAACAACCCCAAAATTTGCCGGTGTTTACAGTAAACATGTGTAAGAAAACATCTGATAACGGATCTAACTTGTGACTATCCAACGTTAGACGTTAGCAATGTGTGAACTCCATTTTGTACTGTATTGGTCGGCCAGTGGACATTTTAAGAGGGTTTGCCACGTATTGCTGGGGCTCACATAATTAGGAACATTAGCTAGAGGAGTTTTACAGTAAACTACATAAATGTTTACACTAGCAAAGGATGTATTAAATTCACATTTGCTGCTTTTAAAACCGGAAGGTAAACCCTTTCATTTCACGCTTTGTTTAAAAGTTTAACTGCCTTAGTTTTTTTTAATAATGAATATTTGAAATCTTAACACTTGTTTGAAACGTCCGGTATTTCATTGTCTCACAATAACTATGCGTCCTGTATTTGTGACGATGTATGACCGGCCCTCTACGTCACTATTGGCGATCCCATAACAGTTACTGTCATTGCTACGCCTGGGCTAATTTTATTGCGTGGTTAGCATGGTTAGTATGGATGCCTCGCCACGCCACGCTTCCTTCCCCTCTGATCTTTGCCTCTTCTACATTTATTCAGAGTAATGAACTGAGGTCAAAGAAGATGTAAGGGTATGTAAAATAGACCTTTGGTAGGAAATCAATTTTGCCAGGGTGGCGGCCAGAATGGCCTGCTCTCTTCGATTTCCATCCACCGAGGATTCTGTTACATGCGCATAGGGCACATGGGACCTCCTACATTATCGTCCGTCTTCAATAGCACAAGGCACTCATTTCACCATGCCTACCAAAGGATAAGCGAGCAGGAGAAATCCGAGAGGAAAAAAGAGTCATTCTCCGCAGGCGGGATTCGAACCAAAGACCTTTGGCTTGGTAGGGGAGCGTCGTACCTACTGAGCTTTCCGTTCCCAGAGGTCTCGTATACATCCCGTACTAGTTTCATACTTGTCTCCTTTCTGTCTCAATTTGTCCCATGTTTATCCCATATTGGTCTCATACTTGTCTCGTATCTGTCTCGATTTGTCTCATGTTTATCCCATATTGGTCTCATACTTGTCTCGTATCTATATCAATTTGTCCCATATCTATCCCGTATTGGTCTCATATTTGTCTCGTATCTGTCTCGATTTGTCTCATGTTTATCCCGTATTGGTCTCATACTTGTCTCGTATCTCTCTCGATTTGTCTCATATTTAACCCATATTTATCCCGTATTGGTCTGGAATCTGTCTCGAATTGTCCCACGTTTATCCCGTATTGGTCTCATATTTGTCTCGAATCTGTCTCGAATTGTCCCACGTTTATCCCGTATTGGTCTCATATTTGTCTCGAATCTGTCTCGAATTGTCACGTTTATCCCGTATTGGTCTCCTCATATTTGTCTCGAATCTGTCTCGATTTGTCTCATGTTTATCCCGTATTGGTCTCATATTTGTCTCGAATCTATCTCAATTTGTCTCATGTTTATCCCGTATTGGTCTCATATTGGTCTCGTATCTGTATCGATTTGTCCCATGTTTATCCCATATTGGTCTCATATTTGTCTCGTATCCGTCTCGGTTTGTCCCATATTTATCCCACATTGGTCTCATATTGGTCTCGTATCCGTCTCGGTTTGTCCCATATTTATCCCGTATTGGTCTCATATTGGTCTCGTATCCGTCTCGGTTTGTCCCATATTTATCCCGTATTGGTCTCATATTGGTCTCGTATCCGTCTCGGTTTGTCCAATATTTATCCCGTATTGGTCTCATACTTGTTTCGAATCGGTCTCAATTTTCCCATATTGGTCTCAAATCAGTCTCGTTATTGTCACGTATTCAAATTTGTTTCATCATTGTCGCGTATTTTGTCCTGTAATTGTCAAATCTATGTCTCACATTTGTTGTATTATCATTCCGTATTTGTCAAGTATCCATCCCGTTGTTGCGTTCCAAATGTAGTGTCGGGTATTTGTCCCATAGTTTTGTTAGGAATTTATTGTCTGGTATTTACCCCATAGTTTTGTTAGGAATTTATTGTCTGGTATTTACCCCATAGTTGTGTTAGGAATTTATTGTCGGGTATTTACCCCATAGTTTTGTTAGAATTTATTGTCTGGTATTTACCCCATAGTTTTGTTACGAATTTATTGTCTGGTATTTACCCCATAGTTTTGTTAGGAATTTATTGTCTGGTATTTACCCCATAGTTTTGTTAGGAATTTATTGTCTGGTATTTACCCCATAGTTTTGTTAGGAATTTATTGTCGGGTATTTACCCCATAGTTTTGTTAGGAATTTATTGTCGGGTATTCACCCCATAGTTTTGTTAGGAATTTATTGTCGGGTATTTACCCCATAGTTTTGTTAGGAATTTATTCTCGGGTATTTACCCCATAGTTTTGTTTGGAATTTATTGTCTGGTATTTATCCCATAGTTTTGTTAGGAATTTATTGTCTGGTATTCACCCCATAGTTTTGTTACAAATTTATTGTCTGGTATTTACCCCATAGTTTTGTTACAAATTTACTGTCTGGTATTCACCCCATAGTTTTGTTACAAATTTATTGTCTGGTATTTACCCCATAGTTTTGTTACAAATTTATTGTCTGGTATTCACCCCATAGTTTTGTTACAAATTTATTGTCTGGTATTTACCCCATAGTTTTGTTAGGAATTTATTGTCTGGTATTTATCCCATAGTTGTTTTTTACGAATTTGTCTGTCTGAGAATTGTCTCAGCTACGCTGCTATCAGGTCCTTCATGCATCCCTAGCATTGCACCGTGCATGTATTGTATTGGTGACCTATCATAAACATCAGTGAGTGCCACGGACGTTACCGTGGCAACCGTGTTGTTGTCTACACTCAAATCACTGGCATTTCTCGTGTCGCGTGGGGCGGTGCTCTGCTACTGTGGACTCACCAGATCAATGGCGTTGAGCTTGTTTGGAAATACAATGACTCACAGACAGACAGACAGACCGACAGACAGCCAGGCAGACAGACAAGAGTGACTGACTGACGAGCAGAAAGTGTGTCGTAATCTGAGGGACATCTCCCGAAGTGAATTTGAAGTGGCATTTACCTGTGTGTCTGAATGACCGTTTGTGGGAGTCTCGGTGTATATGTGCGTGCGTGTGTATGTCTGTATCTTTTCTCTTTTTGTGTGTGTGTGTGTGTGTGTATGCACGCGCGCGTGTGTGTGTGTGTGTGTGTTTGGTGCTACCGAAGTCTGGAAAAAAAACTGGTGATCTATCGGTGTCCACCGACATCCAATTAGGTGAAAGTCAGTTGGTTTTGTGTGTGTCTGTGTGTGTGTGTGTGTTTGCGTGTGAGTGTGCGTGTGTGTGCGTGTGTCCGTGCGCGCGAGGTGTGGGAGTGAGTATAATGTGTCTTGCCTGGTCTTTCTTTGAGTGGCAGTAGTACACTGTTTGATTCTGAGTATGTCTGTCGGTAAGCAGACAACAACGTTTGTAGAAGACGGAGAAGTAGGAAGAGGAGGATGATAAGGAAAAAGGAAGGGAAAAGGAAAAGGAAAACAAGGCGAAGAAGATAAAAGAGGAAGCTAGAGAAGCAGGAGGAGGAGTAGGAGGAGGAGAAGGGGGCAGAAGGAGGAAGAGAATGAGATTTGTTTGTTTCATTGAAATTTACCCCGTCCACCATTGCGGTGATCTCATGGTGAATGGAGAGGAAACAGCGAGATGAAAGATAAGTGAAAGAACACAAGGAAAGAAATAGGACCTATCAGTAGTACCCGCCAACCACCCGCGGAGACGAAGGAAAAGGAGGAGAAGGAAAAGGAGAAGGAAAAGGAGGAAAAGGAGAAGGAAAAGGAGAAGGAAAAGGAGAAGGAAAAGGAGGAAAAGGAAAAGGAGAAGGAAAAGGAGAAGGAAAAGGAGGAAAAGGAAAAGGAGAAGGAAAAGGAGAAGGAAAAGGAGGAAAAGGAAAAGGAGAAGGAAAAGGAGAAGGAAAAGGAGAAGGAAAAGGAGAAGGAAAAGGAGAAGGAAAAGGGGGAGAAGGAAAAGGAGAAGGAAAAGGAGAAGAAGGCAAAAGAGAAGAAGGAAAAGGGGGAGAAGGAAAAGGAGAAGAAGGAAAAGAGAAGAATGAAAAGGAGAAGAAGGAAAAGGAGAAGAAGGAAAAGGAGAAGAAGGAAAAGGAGGAAAAGGAAAAGGAGAAGAAGGAAAAGGGGGAGGAAAAGGAGAAGAAGGAAAAGGAGAAGAAGGAAAAGGGAGAAGAAGGAAAAGGAGAAGGAAAAGGAGAAGAAGGAAAAGGAGAAGAAGGAAAAGGAGAAGAAGGAAAAGGAGAAGAAGGAAAAGGAGAAGAAGGAAAAGGAGAAGAAGGAAAAGGAGAAGAAGGAAAAGGAGAAGAAGGAAAAGGAGGGAGAAGGAAGGGAAGAAGGAAAAGGAGAAGAAGGAAAGGAGAAGAAGGAAAAGGAGAAGAAGGAAAAGGAGAAGAAGGAAAAGGGGAAGAAGGAAAAGGAGAAGAAGGAAAAGGAGAAGAAGGAAAAGGAGAAGAAGGAAAAGGGGAAGAAGGAAAAAGGAAGAAGGAGAAAAGGAGAAGAAGGAAAAGGAGAAGAAGGAAAAGGAGAAGAAGGAAAAGGAGAAGAAGGAAAAGGAGGAAGAAGGAAAAGGAGAAAAGGAAAAGGAGAAGAAGGAAAAGGAGAAGAAGGAAAAGGAGAAGAAGGAAAAGGAGAAGAAGGGAAAAAGAGAAGAAGGAAAAGGAGAAAAGGAGGGAGAAGAAGGAAAAGAGAAGAAGGAAAAGGAGAAGAAGGAAAAGGAGAAGAAGGAAAAGGAGAAGAAGGAAAAGGAGAAGAAGGAAAAAAGAGAAGAAGGAAAAGGAGAAGAAGGAAAAGGAGAAGGAAAAGGAGAAGAAGGAAAAGGAGAAGGAAAAGGAGAAAGAAGGAAAAAGAGAAGAAGGAAAAGGAGAAGAAGGAAA
>JAXRKP010000547.1:137500-157500 GCA_037039925.1 Doris montereyensis
TCTCTCTCTCTCTCTCTCTCTCTCTCTCTCTTCTCTCTCTCTCTCTCTCTTGTCACGTGCCTGCAAAGATGAGTTTTGATTTAGCTGCTCAACGTCCTTCCACCCTGCACACGTACTGAAGACAAAAACCACGAGAGCTGTAGCGCAGTAAAGTGTAAGTCCAAAAGTGTGAAAGTGTCACAAGCCTAAAAACCTCGCAAGCACAAGCACCAGTAAAAGTAACCAGAGCGCAGTAAGGCCTCCCAGTAATCCAACGCAGTGTGTGGGGTCACTGGGGGCAATCGCCGCCGGGTCGACGGTAGCAGATCTGAACTCTCGTTTGATGCAAAGGGAAATTTGTTGTTAACTCACTAAGATCATTATCCCCACCGCCACCCCACCCCACGGCAAAATACCAACCACCCACCCAACATTTTTTTTTTTTCTTCCGAAATTAGATCACTTGTGTGATCCGCCCGCCCAAGCACATGGGAACGTTTTTTCTCATCGTTTATTGCCTGGAATGTTTTTTCTGTATTAAAAATCATCAGATGTATTGTTCGGAGAGGGTTGTATTTGTTGTTGAGGCCCGTTGTTGATTTGTTGTTGTATTTGTTGTTGAAGGAGTTAAAATCATCAGATGTTGTTGTATTTGTTGTTGTGTTTGTTGGCTCCCTCTGTCCTGTTGTATTTGTTGATCTCTTGTTGTGTTTGTTGTTGTATTTGTTGTTGTATTTGTTGTTGTATTTGTTGTTGTTGTTGTTGTATCCGTGGCGGTCATGGAAACCCATGGCTTGGCACCCATTGCAGCGATGCTGAAGGACCCAGTTGTACAGAGGCAGGCATCGGCCATCGACTTATGGCCATGCGTTCAAGTCCTTCCCAACGTTTGAAAATATCTCGAATCCCTGTTTGCGTAATCGCCCCCTGTCCCTGTCCCTGTCTCTCTCCCTGTCCAAGTATATATCTCGAATCGGAGATGGTCTCTCCAAGTATTATCAAGAGCATTGAAAATGAGGCCCTGTTTCACACCACTTTACAGGAAAAATAAAAAACCCTACCAAAACTTTCGAGATCAACTTTATTGTGGGTGTAAAAAAAGCCTTCTTCTCTGCCATTATGGTCCATATAGCCGGAGCTCACATGAACACAGACACACACACACACACACAGAGCGTAGGAGGGGGTACACGGACATGGTCACAAATAAGGCATTGAGTTTAGCACGTTCGATGTCACGACAAGGCCAGTCAGCCACTCCACACGCCTCAAAAACGTGTCACTCACCACGTCACGGTGAGTACACACTTACAGCTTACATGAAAAGACACACAAACACACACACACACACACACACATACCCACATACCCACATACACACAGCATGTGGTGACACACACACACATACCCACATACACACAGCATGTAGTGGTGACACACACACACACACACACACATACCCACATACACACAGCATGTAGTGGTGACACACACACATACCCACATACACACACAGCATGTAGTGGTGACACACACACACACACATACCCACATACACACAGCATGTAGTGGTGACACACACACACACACCCACATACACACAACATGTAGTGGCGACACACACACATACAGGCACACAAACACACATACATACAGGCACACACATACATACAGGCACACACACACACACACATACACACAGGCACACACACCCATACATACAGACACACACACACAAAATGTAGTGGCGACACACACAAACACACACATATACACACGCAGACACACAACATATAGTGGCGACACATACACACACACACCATGCAGTGGCAACACAAATACACACACACACACGCACACACACACACATGTAGTGGCGACACACATACATACACACACACACTTACACACACAACATGTGGTGGCGACACACATACATACACACACACTTACACACAATGTAGTGGCGACACACACACACACACACACACACACATCTCTAGGCACTTAGAGCAAACCAATTTTGTGGAATCGATTAACTCATATAACTAACTGTGTGTCCAGGCCTTCTGTTGTATCACGTGATTTAACTTTCCTTCCTTCCTTTTTTTTTTGTTAACGTAAGAAAAGAAAGAAAAGAGCTCTCCATTGTTATGGCGACTTCTACACACTCCGCCGACTCAGTGGGCGTTCACTTCCGTCTGTAAACACCATTTTGTCCTGTTCTTTGAGATACCCAGTTCGAGCATTTTCTTTTCAGGCAGTGAATTGACAGTGTGAGAATGACGTGTTTCACAGCATACCCCTCCTCTGAGTTTGTGTTTGTGTGTGTGTATGTGTCTAGGTGTGTGTGTATAGGTGTGTGTGTGTCTGTCAGTGTGTGTGTGTGTGTGTGTCTGGTCTGTCTGTGTGTGTATGTGTATAGGTGTGTGTGTGTCTGTCAGTGTGTGTGTCTGTCTGTGTGTGTCGGTCTGTCTGTCTATTTGTGTGTGTGTGTGTAGGTGTTTTTTGTGTATGCGTCTGTATGTCTGTCAGTCTGTGTGTAGGTATGTATATTTGTGTACGGGTAGGTGTGTCTATCAGTGTGTGTAGGTGTGTGTGTGTGTGTGTGTAAAATGTGAGTTACACACTAAGACGCGTCGTTTGCATCATTGTCAATATTTCACTTCATATGCTGACAACTTTGACCAGTTCTTAACAACCTCATGTCGCAATAAAATTATGCTTTTTTTTTCAAATTTATTTTAGATTGAAACAAAAATGTTTTATATTTGAGTTTTATTTGGTTTTGTTTTTTTAGGTTTTTTGTTTAGTTACTGTCATTTGTTTTTGTTGTTGTGTTTTTTGTTGTGTTTGTTGTTGATGTTGTTGTATTTGTTGTTGTATTTGTTGTTGATGTTGTTGTATTTGTTGTGATGTTGTTGTATTTGTTGTTGATGTTGTATTTGTTGTTGATGTTGTTGATGTTGTTGTATTTGTTGTTGATGTTATATTTGTTGTTGATGTTGTTGTATTTGTTGTTGATGTTGTATTTGTTGTTGATGTTGTTGTATTTGTTGTTGATGTTGTTGTATTTGTTGTATTTGTTGTATTTGTTGTTGTATTTATTGTTGATGTTGTTGTATTTGTTGTATTTGTTGTTGTATTTGTTGTTGATGTTGTTGTAATTGTTGTATTTGTTGTATTTGTTGTTGATGTTGCTGTAATTGTTGTATTTGTTGTTGTATTTGTTGTTGATGTTGTTGTATTTGTTGTATTTGTTGTTGTATTTGTTGTTGATGTTGTTGTAATTGTTGTTGTATTTGTTGTTGTATTTGTTGTTGTATTTGTTGTTGTATTTGTTGTTGTATTTGTTGTTGTGTTTGTTGTTGTATTTGTTGTTGTATTTGTTGTTGTATTTGTTGTTGTTGTTGTTGTATCCGTGGCGGTCATGGAAACCCATGGCTTGGCACCCATTGCAGCGATGCTGAAGGACCCAGTTGTACAGAGGCAAGGCATCGGCCTCTCGACTTATGGCCATGCGTTCAAGCCCCAACGGTTGAAAATATCCTCGAATGTGTTTGCGTAATCGCCCCCCTCTCTCTCCAAGTATTATCCCATCGGAGACGGCCGATAAAAATGAGGCCCCGTGTGCAGTTCACACCACTGTTTACAGGGTAGGAAAAATTAAAAACCCTACCAAAACTTTCGAGATCAACTTTATTGTGGGTGTAAAAGTAAGTTTCTTCAATGCCATTACGGTCCATATAGCCGGAGCTCATTCCTGTTTCTGTAACGGAGCAGATGGAAATAATCACATCCTGGACATGACGCTAGTCAGACGCAGATTATTACTCCCAAGCTAGTGCTTTCACCCATTTGCACCTGGGTAGAGTGGGGGGGGGGGGGTGCGTATTAAAAATCTTTTCCCAAGGAACACAACGGCGGACTAAGCTATTGCTAGGATTCGACCATGGAGCCTCACTGCGATCTCAAGTCCGGCAGCCTAACCACTGGGCCACCGACGCCACATGTGTGGATGTGGGGAAATTCAAATTCAATCGAACACCGGAGTCGTTAGCTAAACACGACCGTCAGTAGGTCATCGTAGCCTCATTGGGTCATCGTCTGCGGTAGAGAGGGTAGACTGGGATTTGAGCGTTATCGGCGGGATTATGTCATTGCGCATGTCAAGTGAGGCCAGGGTGACGCGGACTGTTATGACTAATGGACGCGATGGATTTCTGGTTTCCGGTAAGAGACAGGGCCAGGAACTCTTGTCTCTCGGAAGGCTTCGACGAGTTCGTCACGTGACAACCATCGGAAATGCCAACGACTCATCGACTGGCATTCTTTATAGGTTGTTTTTGTTTTGGGTTTTTTGGAGGGTTTCTGCTCTGGTCTATCGGTTCAAACTTGCTGTGATAGTACACGACGTGGCCTTTCAGCTATCAATTATTCAATCATTTCGTAATGTTTTTGAACAGACCAACATTCAATCATTTCGTAATGTTTGAACAGACCAACATTCAATCATTTCGTAATGTTTGAACAGACCAACATTCAATCATTTCGTAATGTTTGAACAGACCAACATTCAATCATTTCGTAATGTTTGAACAGACCAACATTCAATCATTTCGTAATGTTTGAACAGACCAACATTCAATCATGTCAGTAATGTTTGAACAGACCAACATTCAATCAGTAATGTTTGAACAGACCAACATTCAATCATGTCAGTAATGTTTGAACAGACCAACATTCAATCATGTCAGTAATGTTTGAACAGACCAACATTCAATCATGTCATAATGTTTGAACAGACCAACATTCAATCATGTCAGTAATGCTTTGAACAGACCAACATTCAATCATGTCAGTAATGTTTGAACAGACCAACATTCAATCATGTCATGTATGAACAGACCAACATTCAATCATGTCAGTAATGTTTGAACAGACCAACATTCATTGATGTCAGTAATGTTTGAACACATTCAATCATTTCAGCAATGTTTGAACAGACCAACATTCAATCATGTCAGTAATGTTTGAACAGACCAACATTCAATCATGTCAGTAATGTTTGAACAGACCATTCAAATGTCAGTAATGTTTCAATCATGATGTCAGTAATGTTTGAACAGACCAACATTCAATCATTTGAACAGCAATATTTGAACAGACCAACATTCAATCATGTCAGTAATGTTTGAACAGACCAACATTCAATCATGTCAGTAATGTTTGAACAGACCAACATTCAATCATTTCAGCAATATTTGAACAGACCAACGCAATTAAACCTTTGAATAAGAGTGAGATAGTCTGCTTTTCTTTTCTTTTCTTAAATAGATAATTATTTGATTATCATTACTTCCACTTTCACGACATGTCCTTTCCATAAATGTGTCTATTAACCTAAATTCAAAGAAAAAGATTCTTGCTTAAAATGAAAAATAATACACACACAACAATAATAATTTTAAAATAAACAAACAAAGTCAAAATGGCTTCTAAAAAGACTTTGTCAAAACTGACGGAGGCTGATTTGATTTGATTTGATTTGATTTGATTTGATTTGATTTGATTTGATTTGATGATACCCACATCCCCAACTGAGGGGATCTCGGTTTTTTTGGTAGAGTTTTTAATTTGGCCTGGACTACCTTGTAAACAGCCAAGGGATCTTTAACGTGCACACAGAGTGTTGTGATATACACACGGGACCTCCTTTTTATCGTCCGTCTCCCACGGTACTAGGTGTCGGTCCACTTACCTGTACCAGGGGGGGGGGGGGGGTAATCAAAACATTAGGGCTTGAACCCATGACCTTTAGTTGATAGACCGACACTGTCTCTGCCTGGGTCACCCAGTCCTCCCCCCACCCCACCCCCACACCTTCTAATAATATTATCATTATAACGATCACTTCGATTGCACTGTGGTCAGACATGCATGTCTGTTGATTGATGGCTTCATATTGATAATAACCCTGTCCATCACATGTGGTGATCTCACGCTGAGTTCAAAGGAAACAGTTGTGGTTTTTCTTTTATAGTTTGACTGTAATTTCATCCACCACCATATCCGATGATCTCAGGGTTGATTAAGAGGAAACAGTAAGGTGAAAGGTAAGAGAATAGTGAAATAGTGAAAGGAAAGAAGTAGGACCTACCAGCAGAACCCCCGTCACCCACCCACGTTCCTAATGTGAGTACTCACGTCTTCGAAGGCCCATGTCGAGTCAATGGTGGGCCGGATTTTGTTCTGGCTGTACAGGTCAAGGATCGTGTCGACCACCTGGCGGACATACTCGTGGTGACCCTGACGGAAGAGCAGACGCCTCAGCTGGAAACCTCCTATGACCTTGTTGTCGTCAAACAGCTTCAGGGGTTGATCTTGTCCACTTGCCACCACTTGGGAAGGAAGGAAAGCAACCAACAAAAGTAAGTTTAAATGTATTGGGGTCAAATTCAGTTAGATATCATTGTGTTGAATAACACATAAGACATCTCAGTTTTTTTATATTCATAGATAGAATGTAATATCGATAGAAACACAGACACAGATGACAGAGAGAGGGAGAGAGAGAGAGAGAGAGAGAGAGAGAGAGAGAGAGAGAGAGAGAGAGAGAGAGAGAGAGAGAGAGAGAGAGAGAGAGAAGAGAGAGAGAGAGAGAGAGAGAAGAGAGAGAGAGAGAGAGAGAGAGAGAGAAAGAGAGAGAAAGAAAGAGAGAGAAAGAGGAGAGGGGAGGGGAGAAGTGGGGGGAAGGGAGAGAGACGGATAGAGACAAAAGGAGAGAAAGTAGAAAGAGAAAGAGAAAAATATGCACAGACAGCAGAACCAACAAGCAGACAGACGGAGACAGAAAAGAAAATATCAGGAAAAGAATGACAGCGAGAGACAGAGATAAAGGTAGAAAGAGATACACCCAGTAAAAGAGACTGAGAAGCAGATCTTTTGTTTTATTGGAGTTTACGCGTCCACCAACTGTGGTGATCTCAGTGTGAATTGAGAAACAGCAAAACTTTTTTTAAAAAAACGTTGCCAGAGGTAGGAACGACCAGCACCTCCCATCAACCACTCACACAGAAACAGTCAGTGACGGCCAGGGACTGACGGTCAGTGATGAACAAAATATTCATAATCCAACCCATCTCTACACAACCACTTGACTGCTTTATAGAAAACTACATCTCTACACATCCACTTGACTGCTTTATAGAAAACTACATCTCTACACAGCCACTTGACTGCTTTATAGAAACCTGCATCTCTACACATCCACTTGACTGCTATAGAAAACTACATCTCTACACAGCCACTTGACTGCTTTATAGAAAACTGCATCTCTACACATCCACTTGACTGCTTTATAGAAAAGAAACCTGCATCTCTACACAGCCACTTGACTGCTTTATAGAAACCTGCATCTCTACACATCCACTTGACTGCTTTATAGAAACCTGCATCTCTACACATCCACTTGACTGCTTTATAGAAACCTGCATCTCTACACATCCACTTGACTGCTTTATAGAAAACTACATCTCTACACAGCCACTTGACTGCTTTATAGAAAACTACATCTCTACACAGCCACTTGACTGCTTTATAGAAAACTACATCTCTACACAGCCACTTGACTGCTTTATAGAAAACTGCATCTCTACACAGCCACTTGACTGCTTTATAGAAAACTGCTCTACACAGCCACTTGACTGCTTTATAGAAAACTGCATCTCTACACAGCCACTTGACTGCTTTATAGAAAACTTAATTAACATTCAGCAAACTTTGACCTTTAGTGGACTTTCTAACCGACAGAAATAGCCGACTTTGGGAGGGCTCCAAGCTCACTAAATAGTCCAATGTAGGTCAACATAATTTCTACTATTACACCCCATTCAATCCCTAACAATAACCATAAAAACCAAAACTCTAAGACGACAATGGTGTAATAACACCGATTCAATCCCTAACAATAACCATAAAAACCAAAACTCTAAGACGACAATGGTGTCATAACACTGATTCAGTCCCTAACAATAACCATAAAAACCTCTTTAAGACGACAATGGTGTAATAACACCGATTCAGTCCCTAACAATAACCATAAAAACCAAAACTCTAAGATGACAATGGTGTAATAACACCGATTCAGTCCCTAACAATAACCATAAAAACCTCTTTAAGACGACAATGGTGTAATAACACCGATTCAGTCCCTAACAATAACCATAAAAACCAAAACTCTAAGATGACAATGGTGTCATAACACTGATTCAATCCCTAACAATAACCATAAAAACCAAAACTCTAAGACGACAATGGTGTAAAGAAATAAAGGTTCTGGCATGAGCAACTAGTAAAAGAAAAGAAAGAGGAATACTACTACTACTACTACTAATAATAATAATAATAATAATAATGGCGTGGGTCACTGTGAGAGAAGTAGCAAAGCACACCAACCATTGAGCCGCCCACTGGTAGCAAAATGAATGAAAGAAATGAGAAATCCATCCATAGTTTGGACATTGCTACTGGCCAAAAAAAATGTTTTTAAACACCATAATCCATAGATTAATTTTACTTTGATTTTTTTTAAAATCTTATCTCATTATTCGTAGTGTCGACCACTGTCACAATCGTATCAACAACAACAACAACAACAACAACATTATTAAACAAGCCATTACTTCCATTGTACACATTCAATACGTCGTATGGACCGATATCTAATTGGTCAAATATCCATAATACCAATATCCATAATACCAATATCCCTAATACATTCATCCATAATACCAATATCCATAATAACAATATCCATAATACCAATATCCATAATACCAATATCCAAACTCCCATTTTTTTCAATACAAAGTATAAATAGAATCAAATAGTTCATTAAAAGCCACGTCCAAACTATATAACATAAAAAAGGTAAAGGAATAGTAATAGTATACTATGAAATAAATCAACATCCAACAGACCGCTATCTAAAATAGTATAATACAGGCATTGAATAAACGAATAGCTATCAGCAGCATGGAACACATCAATATAATATTAGAACAATATCATACCAATATCTAACTTATCAATATAGAATTTTATACACGGACTACTTTTATGTCATACTGTAGACCAGTGCTCAGGGCTACACTGTCCAGAAGGCCCTTTATGTCATACTGTAGACCAGTGCTCAGGGCTACACTGTCCAGAAGGCCCTTTATGTCATACTGTAGACCTGTGCTCACGGCTACACTGTCCAGAAGGCACTTTATGTCATACTGTAGACCTGTGCTCAGGGCTACACTGTCCAGAAGGCCCTTTATGTCATACTGTAGACCTGTGCTCACGGCTACACTGTCCAGAAGGCCCTTTATGTCATACTGTAGACCTGTGCTCAAGGCTACACTGTCCAGAAGGCCCTTTATGTCATACTGTAGACCTGTGCTCACGGCTACACTGTCCAGAAGGCGAGTATCTTGCACTCAAATGCGGTATAAATACGTAGATACGTTATGTTGTGTTATATAGAAAATCCACATTTTTTGTATGCTAGTAAAAAAATTATACATGTTTATATTAATTACAATTTATCAACGGCAAACAAAAATGTTTATGTCAATGACATTTATAACGAGTTAATGTCGAAACAAACACCAAACATGGAAAAAAACCTATTTCTCTAATCCCTCTCCCTTTGTGTCTGATCTATGCATATCTAAATCAGTTTCTAATCCATCTCCTTTGTGTCTGATCTATGCATATCTAAATCAGTTTCTAATCCATCTCCCTTTATGTCGGATCTATGAATATCTAAATCAGTTTTAATCCCTCTCCCTTATGTCTGATCTATGAATATCTAAATCAGTTTCTAATCCTTCTCTATCTATGTCTCATCTATGAATATCTAAATCAGTTTCTAATTCCTCTCTCTATGTCTGATCTATGAATATCTAAATCAGTTTCTAATCCATCTCTATCTATGTCTCATCTATGAATATCTAAATCAGTTTCTAATCCATCTCTATCTATGTCTCATCTATGAATATCTAAATCAGTTTCTAATTCCTCTCTCTATGTCGGATCTATGAATATCTAAATCAGTTTCTAATCCCTCTCTCTCTATGTCTGATCTATGAATAATCAGTTTCTAATCCCATTCCCTTTATGTCTAATTAATGAATATCTAAATCAGTCTCTAATCCCACTCCCTTTATGTCTGATCTATGAATATCTAAATCAGTCTCTAATCCCACTCCCTCTGATCTATGAATATTTAAATCAATTTTATGTCTGATCTATGAATATCTAAATCAGTTTCTAATCCCACTCCCTTTATGTCTGATCTATGAATATCTAAATCTATGAACATCTAAATCAATTTCTAATCCCATCTATGAACATCTAAATCAATTTTATGTCTTTATGTGATCTATGAACATCTAAATCAATTTCTAAATCTTTATGTCAGATCTAATCTAAATCAATTTCTAACTCCCTTTATGTCTGATCTATGAATATCTAAATCAATTTCTAATGCCCCTCCCTTTATGTCAGATCTATGAACATCTAAATCAATTTCTAATGCCCCCTCCCTTTATGTCAGATCTATGGACATCTAAATCAATTTCTAATGCCCCCTCCTTTATGTCAGATCTATGAACATCTAAATCAATTTCTAATGTCCTCCCTTTATGTCAGATCTATGAACATCTAAATCAATTTCTAATGAACGTCTAAATCAGCAATCATCATCATGATGCACACACTTGGTTAAATAAACTTTTTATTGATAAAACGGATTTTTATAACACTCATAATTTCACTCCAGAAAATACAGGCTACACTCTTGATTCCCTTGGCCAAGACACGCCCTCCTATGATTTAGAGCCACACACTGCGAACCAATCGTCATCGAGCATTCAGTGAACCCTATATCTCATCGTTCGCAGTAGGGTCACATGCCGGGTTTGGTTTGGTTTGGTTTTTGTTTGGTTTGGTTTGGTTTCATTGAAAGTTACCCCGTCCACAATGTGCAGCGATCTCAGGGTGAATTTGGAGGAAGTAGTAAGATGAAAAAAAAGTAAAAGAGTGAAAGGAAAGAAATGGGATCTACCAATAACACCCACCCCCCCCCGTTAACCGCCCATATGATAAGAAGGGAAGAAACAGGATTTCTCTGGCCCTAAAATGTAGATGTAGTTGTTTGCCATTGCTTTCCACACCACCTTTCATTTCAGAAAGTAAAGAATAAAGACAACAGGAAAAAAAGCAGTTGAGCACGAGAAAGAATTGAACTTGTGACCTCCGTGTCGGTACCCATCGCTTGGCCATGGAAAGAGAGCGTACTACCCATCAAGCTACCTTCATTTCATTTCGGGTGGGTACTTTCCTACCAATCCAATCATGCCTATCAGCAGCCGTTATAACTGATAGTTCGTTTCCTGGTATCCTACATCCACAACTTTCTAGATCTACATCTAGATCTTGCATTATTTTTAGAATCAACCATAAAACATTGTCGACTAAATGCCTTACAGTGTTATATAGTGTTGATCTGAAGTAGATCTAACGTAGATCTGTAAGTGTACTGACACACACACACACACACACACACACACACTGAGGCATTTGTCGACACGCCCGTTGCCCCACACAGTTGGCATTACACCACGAATACCGAGAGGAAGGGAGGGGGGGGGGGTGGTCAGCTGGTGCATTGCCCTGGGGCCTGTGGGGTCTTTGGGAGGGGGCCCATTTTAGATTTTATTTATTTTTATTATACTATTTTTTTCTTTTTTCTTGAGGGGGGGTCACCCATTACATCTTGGGGGGGTCACCCATTACATCTTGAGGGGGGTCACCCATTACATCTTGGGGGGTCACCCATTACATCTTGAAGGGGGGTCACCCATTACATCTTGAAGGGGGTCACCCATTACATCTTGAGGGGGTCACCCATTACATCTTGGGGTCACCCATTACATCTTGAGGGGGGGGGGGGGTCACCCATTACATCTTGAATCTTGGGGGGGGGTCACCCATTACATCTTGGTCACCCATTACATCTTGATCTTGGGGGTCACCCATTAGGGGGGAGGTCACCCATTACATCTTGAGGGGGGTCACCCATTACATCTTGAGGGGGGTCACCCATTACATCTTGAGGGGGGGGTCACCCATTACATCTTGAGGGTCACCCATTACATCTTGAGGGGGGGGAGGGGGTCACCCATTACATCTTGAGGGGGGGGAGGGGTCACCCATTACATCTTGAGGGGGGTCACCCATTACATCTTGAGGGGGTACCCATTACATCTTGAAGGGGGGGGGTCACCCATTACATCTTGAGGGGGGGGTCACCCATTACATCTTGAGGGTCACCCATTACATCTTGGAACATCTTGGGGGGTCACCCATTACATCTTGAGGGGGGGGTCACCCATTACATCTTGGGGGGGGTCACCATCATTACATCTTCATTACATCTTGAGGGGGTCACCCATTACATCTTGGGGGGGGCATAAGTACGCCAGGGGGAAAAACTGTACCTTTACCTTTACCTATTGGCTGCACCGGCACATTTCAGATCTCTTGGCGGCCCTGCATTACATGTTTTATTTCACTTAGTCATAACATTATTATATTTATAGACATGTTGCTGCTGGTTGACACGAGCGCACGGAAATTCTGCCTAGACTGCGCATGAAACTCACGTCTTTAGAGTGTTGGTCTGACACTCGACCGATTTAACTTGGGGAATCTTTGATGTTAGATGGAAATCTTTGTTGTTATGGAAATCGTTGTGGTTAGACGGAAAGCTTTGTCAGACGGAAATCTTTGTTGTCAGACGGAAATCTTTGTTTAGACGGAAATCTTTGAATGTTTGTTGTTAGACGGAAATCTTTGTTGTTAGGAGACCCGTTACTGTACATATTTTGAATGAAACGGCCTGCTGGGTGGAAATGATGTACAGTCCGTAAACCTACACTTGTGCGGGGATACGGACTGCAGGAGTTACTACAGTTTCGTGAAATGTCACGTCAGATTGAAATCCAGTAAAAAAAAATCTACCAAAATACAACACCTTGCCTACTTGTTTTTTTCTTCTTTCTTCGTCCTCATAAAAGCATACTTTATGGCGTTGACTTCTAGCTGTACATCAACGACAACATCAATACTACCGACCACGGTGAACCAGCCTGAAGTGTGTCAATATGAGCAGGTTCTGTTTATTCAACGTTTACCTTCGGTGTTGTCGCGAAACCGTCAGTGTTGTGAGTTTGTGATCACGACGACACTGGTTTAAACCCCATGGCTATACCACGTGACGACGACACTGGTGTAAACCCCATGGCTATACCAGGTGACGACGACACTGGTGTGAAACCCCATGGCTATACCAGGTGATGACGATACTGGTTTTAAACCCATGGTGATGACGACACTGGTTTTAAACCCATGGCTATACCCTGGTGACGACGACTGGTTTAAACCCCATGGCTATACCAGGTGACGACGACACTGGTTTTTTATGGCTAACCCCTGGTTTTAAACCCCATGGCTATACCAGGTGATGACAACACTGGTTTTAAACCCCATGGCTATACCAGGTGACGACGACACTGGTTTTAACCCCATGGCTATACCAGGTGACGACGACACTGGTTTTAAACCCATGGCTAGACCAGGTGATGACGATACTGGTTTTAAACCCTATGGTGATGACGACACTGGTTTTAAAACCCCAGGTGATGGCTAGTTTTTACCCTGGTGATGACGACACGGGTTTAAACCCCATGGCTATACCAGGTGATGACGACACTGGTTTTAAACCCATGGCTATACCAGGTGACGACGACACTGGTTTTAAACCCCATGGCTCTACCAGGTGACGACGACACTGGTTTTAAACCCCATGGCTATACCAGGTGACGACGACACTGGTTTTAACCCCATGGCTATACCAGGTGACGACGACACTGGTTTTAACCCCATGGCTATACCAGGTGACGACGACACTGGTTTTAAACCCCATGGCTATACCAGGTGACGACGACACGGGTTTTAAACCCCATGGCTATACCAGGTGACGACGACACTGGTTTTAACCCCATGGCCATACCAGGTGACGACGACACTGGTTTTAACCCCATGGTTATACCTGGTGTTGCTTTTTCCACAACGTTTTTACTCTTAACAAAGGTATTTCACTGTTGTCCTCACTGGACTCAGGTGTGGATGAGTACCCAGAGCTATAAGGTAGAGACAGACCTTGTCAAAGTGTTAGTATGAAACGCCTAACAGGCTGTTGTGCGACATGCTCCCCAGGGATTTGAAAAGACTGAATGAAAATTGAAATGACCTGCTTGGGGGGGAGAAATGATGTAGTCTGTGGGCCTTACAATTGTGTTGGGATATGGACAACAAATTCATCTTTTATCAGGAGGGGCACAAACTACTTAATCCTTGTCATCCTGTCTTATCCCCATCCTGAGTGAAAAGGTTTGTTTATGTACTCATCCTTAATCCCTTCTCCGTCAGTCTATCTGTGTGTTTGTCTGTCCGTCCATCTATTTATATATTTATCGACCCGTTTGTCTGCCAAACTGTCCAGCTGTCTCCCCTTTCTGTCTGCATGTATTTATAAGTATACTTGGCTCCTATTTGTCATGTCTGTCTATTTATCTGTTCAATAATCAGTCAAACTGACTTGCTGTCTATCTATTCGTCTGTCAAATAATTAGTCAATCTGTTTGACTGCATGTCTACTTATCTGTCCAATAATCAGTCAATCTGTCTGACTTTCTATCTATCTATCTATCTGTCCAACAATCAGTCAATCTGTCTGACTGTTTGTCTATCTATATGTCCAATAATCAGTCAATCTAACTGACTGTCTATCTATTTATATATCCAATAATCAATGAACATGTCTGTTTGTTTGTGTATTTATCTATCAAATAATCAGCTACTCTAACTGACTGACTGTCTATTTATCTGTCCAATAATCATTCAATCTGTATGACTGTCTGTCTATCTATCTGTCCAATAATAATTCAATCTGTCTGACTGACTGTTTATTTATCTGTCCAATAATCATTCAATCTGTCCGTCTGTCTATTTATATGTCCAATAATCAGTCAATCTGTCTGTCTGTCCATCTATCCATCAATAAATATATCCATCGATGCCTTCATGGAAATATATCCATTCGTCTCCTGTCTGTTCCTTCCCATGTTGACAATCTGTAGCCTACTTCACCATGCCTAATTCGGGCATGCATGTCTACACGGCCAACCCATATCTCTGTATATCCATCCATTCGTGGAACCATCTTTCTTTCTATATGCCTTCTTATATTGCTTTTACCTTTCTAACTACGTATCCATCGATTATCTATCAACGTATCTAAGTTACCTATCTGTCAACGTATCTAAGCTACCTATCTGTCAACGTATCTAAGCTACCTATCTATCAACGTATCTAAGCTACCTATCTGTCAACGTATCTAAGCTACCTATCTGTCAACGTATCTAAGCTACCTATCTGTCAACGTATCTAAGCTACCTATCTGTCAACGTATCTAAGCTACCTATCTATCAACGTATCTAAGCTACCTATCTGTCAACGTATCTAAGCTACCTATCTGTCAACGTATCTAAGCTACCTATCTGTCAACGTATCTAAGCTACCTATCTGTCAACGTATCTAAGCTACCTATCTATCAGCGTATCTAAGCTACCTATCTATCAGCGTATCTAAGCTACCTATCTATCAGCGTATCTAAGTTACCTATCTATCAACGTATCTAAGCTACCTATCTATCTATCTAGCTACTTATCTATCTATCTATCTAGCTACTTATCTATCTATCTATCTAGCTACTTATCTATCTATCTATCTAGCTACTTATCTATCTATCTATCTAGCTACTTATCTATCTATCTATCTAGCTACTTATCTATCTATCTATCTAGCTACTTATCTATCTATCTATCTAGCTACTTATCTGTCTATCTATTTATCTAGCTACTTATCTGTCTATCTATCTATCTAGCTACTTATCTGTCTATCTATCTAGCTAGCTACTTATCTGTCTATCTATCTAGCTAGCTACTTATCTATCTATTTATCTAGCTACTTATCTATCTATCTATCTATCTAGCTACTTATATATCTATCTAGTACTTGTCTATCTATATAGCTACTTATATATCTATCTATCTAGCTAGCTACGTGTCTATGTATCTAGCTACTTATATATCTATCTATCTATCTAGCTGCTTGTCTATCCATCTAGCAACTTGTCTATCCATCTAGCTACTTGTTACCCCATAGCTACTTGTCTATCATCTAGCTACTTGTCTATCCATCTAGCTACTTGTCTATCCATCTAGCTACTTATCTATCTATCTATCTAGCTGCTTGTCTATCCATCTAGCTACTTGTCTATCCATCTAGCTACTTCGTGTCTATCCATCTAGCTACTTGCTCTATCCATCTAGCTACTTGTCTATCCATCTAGCTACTTATCTATCTAGCTACTTGTCTATCCATCTAGCTACTTATCTATCTATCTAGCTACTTGTCTATCCATCTAGCTACTTATACATCTATCTAGCTATCTAGCTATTTACGAATCAAACTACCAGTATCTATCTATTGATTTCCTTATCTACCGCCATGAGAGGTTTTGTTTGTGTAATTAGACTCCACCCCATCCCCCACAATACGCACTGATCTCAAGATGAATTGACAATGAAAAAGCCAAGATAAAAGATATAAGCGAAAGAGTAGGGACAGAAGTAGCACCTACCAGCAACGCCTGCAAATCGCCCCCGCCATGACAGAGAAAGAAAAGCGTTCGCTACAAACCCTTTGCCTTCGTGGCGAGGTGGAGGGCATCGATGCACAGCTCATGGTTCAAATCTGCTCGGTGTCCATAATTAGCGCTGTGTATTCCCTCGTTTTTGCATTTTGACTGCATCTCTATAAGGCTCTGACGACATTTTCTATTTACATATTGTATGTAATTCTGAGTTGGCTGTTCTTTGTTCGCCAAAGGTTGTGATGCCAGACCACTAAGAGTAACCATGTTTCGCATGAATTTTAGGTTAAATGATCCCAAGATCGTTTTCATTTAGGGAAGCTTTCTACCGGAAGTGACGTTTAATTATTGAAAATGTCGTTGCTTTCTCGTCCTTGAGTCGAATTTTCATTATTGAAAATGTCATTGCTTTTTCGTCTTTGAGTCGAATTTTCATTATTGAAAATGTCATTGCTTTTTCGTCTTTGAGTCGAATTTTCATTATTGAAAATGTCATTGTTTTCTCGTCTTTGAGGCGAATTTTCATTATTGAAAATGTCTGTTTTCTCGTCTTTGAGTCGAATTTTCAATATTGAAAATGTCATTGTTCTCTCGTCTTTGAGTCGAATTTTCATTATTGAAAATGTCATTGCTTTCTTGTCTTTGAGTCGAATTTTCATTATTGAAAATGTCATTGCTTTCTCGTCTTTGAGTCGAATTATCATTATTGAAAATGTCATTGCTTTCGTCCTTGAGTCGAATTTTCATTATTGAAAATGTCATTGTTTTCTCGTCTTTGAGTCGAATTTTCATTATTGAAAATGTCATTGCTTTCTTGTCTTTGAGTCAATTTTCATTATTGAAAATGTCATTGCTTTCTCGTCTTTGAGTCAAATTATCATTATTGAAAATGTCATTGCTTTCGTCCTTGAGTCGAATTTTCATTATTGAAAATGTCATTGTTTTCTCGTCTTTGAGTCGAATTTTCATTATTGAAAATGTCATTGTTCTCTCGTCTTTGAGTCGAATTTTCATTATTGAAAATGTCATTGCTTTCTCGTCTTTGAGTCGAATTTTCATTATTGAAAATGTCATTGTTTTCTCGTCTTTGAGTCGAATTTTCATTATTGAAAATGTCATTGTTTTCTCGTCTTTGAGTCGAATTTTCATTCATCTAGGCCCCAGTTTGAACAGTTTTTTATAGTCAAAAAGTTGTAATAGTACCACTCACATTTACCTGTGTAAGCTCACCATGGAATACCGACCAGATCTAAAAATCGATTCTGGTTCAACCGGAGAGTGACATGGTTGTCACAAATAATATTATTTCTATATCACCACTTTCAACACGACCCTTTTCCTCCATGTTTGCCTTTGCTAAACACATGGCATCGATAAACACATACGTTAGGTCAATAAAATAAAAAAAGAGTACATAAAATAAAATGATGAGTAAATATAAGAACCAATGAAAGCAATTGAGTTGAATGAAAGAACATTCTCTCCTAACGTCCTTGTTACAGCAAATCTTTCAATGCCAGAATGTTTAAACAACCAAAAACAGTCAACATGCAGGCGGAGATATGAAAAGGAAATAATGAATAAATACATGAAAGAAAGAAAGAAAGAAAGAAAGAAAGAAAGAAAGAAAGAAAGAAAGAAAAACGAAAAAAGAAAGAAAGAAAGAAAGAAAAAACGAATAAAAAAGAAAAAGGTAATGACGTTTATCTACCATAATTTATCTTTCCTTTGCTTATCCTCAATTTCTTAACTATGGGGATAATAAACTTCATAACTATTATATGTTTGTCTATGTAAAATAATATACATGTATAGTATTATGTGTTATAAGTAGTGTACTCGTATTCTATATGTTTATATATGTATGTATATGATATTATAATATGCACATAATATTACATCTACATGTTATGTGTAATTATATACATGAGTGTCTATTACATGTATATGGGTATAATAAATGCGTGTATATATGTATATATATATTATTTGTATGTATAAGGTGTGTGTATATATATATATATATATATATATATATATATATATGTGTGTGTGTATATATTATATGTATGTATGACGTGTGTATATGTGTGTATATGTGTTTGCATATATGGATGGCAGGATTGGTGTATGAATGAAAGAAAGAATAGACTTATAAATATCTACTATAAACAAACCCACAGCCACATTCATTGGTATATAAAGTACGTACACATGTATGCCTGTACGTGTGTGTAAGTCAACAATCTTAACTGCCATCCGTCATGTGGCAGTCAGTGTCCTTAAATGTATTATAAAAATGCACAGGGTTTTTTTTCTCCTAAGGGCAAAGACTATGAAAATAAGAACAAAACTTAATCAGCAAACATTGAACGACAAGAAAACAAACACACACACAATAAACACCAACCCAAAACAAAACATCCAAAAGGGAAGCAAACCCAAAACCCACACAGCGTACCAGCTAGTCATGGAACAATGTAGACAATTCTGGCAACAGTAAAGAGTCCTCGTGCTTTTCAGAAGAAGAATCGATGTCATCAATAGTTGATGATGGCAATAAGGAAAAGACGAGTACAACTCATGAAGTTTATAGTTTCTATGGCTGTTGGGTTGGGTTTGGGTTGGACGGAGGGTAGCGCGGATTTAAAACAAAAGATGGCAGATGACTTGAGTAACTGAAACTGGAAGGCCGTATTTCCATATTGTGTCCGCAGATTGTAGAAAAAAGTTTATTCCGTCCACTATGATATGATGCGGTGATCTCAAGGTGAATGAAAAGACAACAAGCAAGATGAAAAGAGAAGGGACAGAGTGAAAGGAGATAAGAAGGACATGACCTACCAGAGGTCCTTGTCTCGATGGCGGGGCGGGGTATCCAGTGAGAACGTCGACCTCCCCCCCCACCTCGCCTGTAAAGCAGGTCACGGGTAAAAGAGAGGTGGACTACATAAACTGACATTTTGCCCACGTTGTCAAAGATTCTCTCGGAACTTACGTCCTACATGCTTTCCAATGAGGATGATGCTGATGATGATGATGATGATGATGATGATGATGATGATGATGATGATGATGATGATGATGATGGTGGTAACGATGATGATGAGGAGGAGGAGGATCACAATGACGGTGATAATAACAATGACCATGATGATGAGGATGATGATGATGATGACTATGATGATGA
>JAXRKP010000547.1:165000-172500 GCA_037039925.1 Doris montereyensis
GAGTGTGTGTGTGCATGAGTGAGTGTGTGTGTGTGAGAGGAGGGAGAGAGATCCCAGAGAGGGGGAGAGGTAGAATGCAGGGAAGAGAACTTGGGAGGGAGGGGAGAGGGAGTTCGGAGGGAGAGCAGAGGGAGAGGGAACGACTGAGAGAAGGGAGCGTAAGATTGTACAAGAGCGAGAGTGGAGGGATGGGAATAGGAGAGGGAGGGAGATCAAAAGAGGGAGAATGAGAGGAAGAGAGACATGGACACGGGAAAGAGATAGGGAGAGAGAGGGACAGAGAGAGGGGAAGAGACTAACTGAGACCGCTTATAAGAGGGGAACCAGAGATCCAGGGAGAGAGATAGAGGGATGTAGAGGGAAGAGGGAGAGTTTTAAGGGAGTAGCGATTATAGAGGGGATCAAATCAGATTTTAATTGAATGGGGAAAAGATTGATAGAGGGAGATCCACGAAACTTGTTATTATCAAATTTCTCGATTTCCAGTTATTACAATAAAAAAGCCCGCATAACTTCAGTATCGAATACTAGAGAAAGATTCCCGTGTAACTTCAGTATCGAGTACTACATAAAAAAGTAACTTCAGTATCGAGTCAGTATCGAATACTACATAACAGAGAGGCATAAGAGAGTAGGGAGGAGAGGGGATAAAGAGGGAGTGTAACTTCAGTATCGAGTCAGTAGAGAATAGGGGGAGAGAGAGGGAGAGGGCGTAACTTCAGTATGGAGAGATTAGGGGAGATATTATAACCGTTCTTGATATTAACGGTAACCGATGCAGTGGCTTCTGAGTTAAGAGGCAGTCAAAGTTCAAGATGCTCAGCTTTATAATAACATAATCCAACATTATTTACGGAGATGAGAGTACTAGATAATCCTGAACTGGTCGTTTTCTGTTCGCCAAATACTCTGTTGCCAGGCCACTAAGAGAAACCATATTTTGCATGTAGGTTCTTAAATGATCCCAAGATAGTTTTCAGTTGAGGAATTGGGGGACCAGAGGAGAGTTTAATCAGTGAAAATTTCATTGTTTGCCCATGTGTGAATAGGGAATTTGATTACCTTACTAGTTTGAGACGGGTTATAAACTGAAAAGTTGGAGAGGAGAAAGAAGGGGACGAGAGAGGGAGAGTAACATCGAAGATTGATCCGATCTGGAATTCTGAGCTGGAGGGTTCTTTGAGGGTCAAATAGAGGCTGCCAGGCCACTAAGAGTAATTATGTTTTGCTGGTAGGTTGTAGATGATCCTAGAGTCGTTTTTTTCATTTGAGGAATTGTTTAATTAATGACAATTTCATCGTTTTCATTTGAGGAATTGTTTGATTAATGACAATTTCATCGTTTTCATTTAAGGAATTGTTTAGAGTTAATGACAATCTCATCGTTTTCATTTGAGGAATTGTTTAATTGATGACAATCTCATCGTTTTCATTTGAGGAATTGTTTAATTAATGACAAGCGGGATCGTTTTCATTTGAGGAATTGTTTAAGAGAATGACAATCTCATTGTTTTCATTTGAGGAAGAGTTTAATTGATGACAATCTCATCGTTTTCATTTGAGGAATTGTTTAATTAGGGACAATTTCATCGTTTTCATTTGAGGAATTGTTTAATTAATGACAATCTCATCGTTTTCATTTGAGGAATTGTTTGATTAAGATAGGATTTCATCGTTTTCATTTAGAGGGGGAAGTTAAATAATGACAGATCTCATCGGGAGAGAGGTCTCTGAATCGAATTGTCATAAAAACTTAAGGGGAGAGAGATAAAATGTTTTATGATTAAAAAGTTAGAATAGTAGGTCTGGCTTCGACCTTAATTCCAGCTGCAATACCTGTGTAATCCCAGTCTACAATACTTACGTCTACCTGTAATCCCAGTCCCAATAGACATACCTGTTCACTCCAGTTCTACAATACTTCGTCTTTCTGTTAATCCCAGTCTACAATACTTACGTCTACCTGTGTCACTCCAATCTAACTAATAAAACTGTGTAACTCAAACCAATAGATTACGTCTAAGTGTGGGATGATCTCAGAAATTTGTTTCAGTCTGAGTGTTCGGTCCAGTCTACACATACACAGTGCAATGTGTGTCACTCAGTCTACAATACTTACGTCTACCTGTGTGTGCGTGTAACTCAGGTCCACTGCATCCCACCGAAGGGTTCGGTAAATGATTTACGTATGAAACCTGGGTCACTCAAGGGGTTTCGGTAGCTTAAGTCTAAGTTGAACAGTCTACTTTTTACTGTAACCATTGTACAACTGCCAGTCTGGGATGTCTATAGCAGCTGCTGTTTCTTCTGTGCAGTCTACAATAAAACGCCGCCTGTGTCACACGCAGTCTACAATACTTACGTTTACCTGTGTAACTCCCAGTGATAACTCAGGTCTTCCTGCATCCACTGAGTCTATTTGGCATGTATAATTAAAAAATGGCCTGCTTTAAGTTCGAGTATTTAAAATTTTTGGATTCAGTGGACGAGTCATCGTTTCGATACTAAAATATTCCTGCTTTAAGTTCAGTATGGATTATACTTTTCGATCAAATAATCGTTTTAATTGAATGGGAAAAGATTGTTTTTCTTGATCCACGAGTCTTGTTATTATGCTCAAATTTGAACATAATCCGATTTCCATTTATTACAATAAAAAGCCTGTATTTCAGTATCGAATACTGACTGGTCGTTTAACTTCAGTATTGAGTATTACTATTGCCGTGTAACTTCAGTATCGAATCAGTATCGAATACTACATAATGATCCCGCATAACTTCAGTATTTTCATTTGAAAATTTGTGTAATTTCAGAAAATTTCAATTTTCATGTGAATATTCCCGCGTTTAACTTCAGTATGGAGTATTAATTTGATATTATCAACCGTTTTGACATTAACTTCCGATGCAGTGGCTTCTGATCTGCAGTTCAAAGTCTCAAATGCTGCTGCTCGATCTAACAATCTTATGTTTTAATGCCATCCTAATCTGAATTGTCATTCACTTAAGCCAACAATTTATCGTTTTCATTAAGAGAAACCTTTAGCTATTAGTCCTGAATTTGCCAATCGTTTTCATTTAAGAGAAACCAGTTTTAATTAATGACAATCTCATGAGGAATTGTTCACCAGAGGTGATGTTTAATCAGTGAAAATTTCATTGTTTGCCCATGTGTGAATAGAATTTTGATTACGTTTTCTAGTTTGAACGGGTTATAAACTGATTGTTTTCAAAAGTTGGAATTGAAACAATTCACGTCTACCTGCGTAACAGTCGAAATTGATCTCGATCTACCAATTGTGAGTTGGCCAATCTATCTTTTAGCCGTCAAATACTCAAAATTGTTGCCAGGCCACTAACAGTCTTACTTGTTTACTTAGGAATTGTCTGATGATCCCAGTCTCGTTTTCATTTGAGGAATTGTTTAATTAATGACAATTTCATCGTTTTCAGTCTCAAATTGACTCGATCTACCAATCTTCATCGTTTTCATTAAGGAATTGTTTGATTAATGACAATCTCATAGTATATAATTGAGGAAGTGTTTAATGATTCATCGTTTTCCCGGGGAATTGTCATTAATTAATGCCATTTCATGTTTTTGATTAAAGGAATTGTTTCGATAACGATGAAAGGTCATCGTTTAAATTTGAAGAATTGCAATAATTAATAACAATCCACTGTGTTGCAAAATCAGACGCATAATTGATACTACCTGTTTACTGGACCAGAAGATTACAGACAGTTCATGTTTTCAATTTGAAGATAATTGGAGAAGCTGAGACACTAGCCAGTCATTCGAAATTGATGATCTAGACATTAATCATTACGAAATCAGTTTTTTTCATTGTGCTGGAATGTTTAATTAAAGACAAACAGTGAGGCGTCTACCATGTCGAGGAAGTTTAAGGAAATGACAAACAGTGAGGCAAGGGGAATCGTTTAATGAATGAAAAGACTCATTGAACAATATTTGAGGCCCCATTTGATTAATGACAGTCTCACGTTTTCATTTAAGGAATTGTTTAATTAATGACAATCTTATCAGTTTTCCACGGGTGTGAACCTGTGTAATTCTGGCCAACGCCACCGACTCAGTTCTTGAATCGAATTGTCATTCACTTGTGCCAAAATGTTTTAGAATAAAAAGTTAGAATCTACATGGCTTACGCCTACCTGTGTAATCCCACGAAGAATACTTACGTCTACCTGTGTCACTCCAGTCCACAATACTTACGTCTTGTAACCCCAGTCTATTACTTTCTACCTGTGTGGACTCCAGTCTACAATTTTACGTCTACCTGTGTAATCCCAGTCTAAATACTGACTCGTCTAACAATCACTCCATTACAATACTTCTACCTGTGTAATCCCCAGTCTCAATACTTACGTGACACTCGAGTCTAACAATACTTACGTCTATCTGTGAAATCCAGTCTACAAATACTTACGTTTTTTCTGTAGTAAAAATATAAATTAATTGAAGTCTCCAAAAAATGAAAGTCCTTCTAACAAAACTTGGCTTTACGTCTACCTGTGTAGCCCCAGTCTACAATTATGATTACTGAAAGCTGTAGCCCCAGTCTAAAATACTTACTCGATTACCGTTTACCCGGGGTGCCTACAATTAATTGTACATCCAGTCATATTGGTACGTTTAAAATGTATATTGTCGTACTCTGTGTCAAAATCAGACGCATACAATAGTTACTGGACATGGTATAGCAAATCTACAGATACTTACGTTAGCTGTGACACTCCAGTACAATACTGGTACATAACATCTATACATGTCATCAGTCTACTACTTACGTTGCTACTTGTGGCTGTGATGTTTAGCCTAACTGGACAAACTGAGTGAGGCGATCTTACTTGGTATTACGTCTATCTGTGTGGAAAGTGACAAATACTGGTACGATTTAACAATCTTAAATGGAACATGGTACTAGACTTTGTACAATATTTAATACTGATACGATCTAACAATCTACTTGGAATTACGTCTACTGTGTATCCCTGAGCCTCAACGGGGATCGATCTAACAATCTTACTTGGCATTACGTCTATCGTGTAGCCCCATCAAATACTGACTCGTACTAACACTGACTACTGGCATTACCTTAGATCTAGCTGGTAGCCCCAGTCTCACTGGTACTGTTCGATCTACT
The DNA here is from genome assembly GCA_037039925.1 of Doris montereyensis. Taxonomy (NCBI): domain Eukaryota; kingdom Metazoa; phylum Mollusca; class Gastropoda; order Nudibranchia; family Dorididae; genus Doris; species Doris montereyensis. The sequence goes on from JAXRKP010000547.1 coordinate 170,168, forward strand.
GGTACGTGGCATTAATTTTTTTAAAGTACTTTTACTTGTATATGCTACTTATTCTTTTGTTACTATGCGCGTCAAAATATTGTTCAAAGGAATTAACTACTGGTAACGAAATGGTTACTAAAATCTTACATGCTAATATTGTTATAACGTATTCTGTGTTCAAAATATTTGACAAATCTTGTTACTACTTTTTACTGGACCAGTAAGATTATAAAGTACATGGCCAACATGGGATAAAAAAAACACTACCAAATTGGAAAAGTGACTAGACATTAACTAAATCGAAATCAGTTTTGTTGGTACTGATGATGTAAAGACAATTAATTGACATCGAAAACAAATAAAAAATGTGCAAGTGAGGAAGTCCTTTCAACAGTAAATCGTTGCTTTGGACGTTGCAAATCTAGCAGTACAAAATTATGATAAAGTACAATCCTGTATTAACATTATAAGTCATGACGTGGTACAACTGGTACCTGCTACTACTGGTACCTGCTACTACTGGTACGCGGTACTATTAGTACGTGCTACTTCCTGGTACATGGTACTATTGGTACGTGCTACTACTGGAACATGGTACTACTGGTACGATGGTACTATTGGTACGTGTTACTATTGGCACGTGTTACTACTGGACGTGTTACTACTGGTACTTTTGGTACATGCTACTACGTGTTACTACTGGTACATTTACTACTGGTACATGTTTACTACTGGTACATGCTACTACTGGTACATGCTACTCTTGATAATATTTACTATTGGTACGTTTTACTACTGGTACGTGTTACTACTGGTACATGCTACTACTGGCACGAGGTACTACTACTACTGGTACATGGTACGTGTTACTACTGGTAAATGGTACTTTATTACTACTGGTACGTGATACTATGGTACATGCTAATTGCTACTACTGGTACGTGTTACTAAAAAACGTGTTACTACTGGTACGTGGTACAATGGTACGTGGTACTACTATTGGTACTGGTACGTGGTACTACTGGTACGTGGTACTACTGGTACGTGGTACTGGTACTGGTACTACTGGTACATGGTACTACTGGTACGTGGTACGTGTTACTGGTACGTGTTACTACTGGTACGTGCTACTACTGGTACTACTGGTACATGCTACTACTGGTACATGTTACTACTGGTACGTGCTACTACTGGTACATGCTACTACTGGTACATGGTACTATTGGTACGTGGTACTACTGGTACGTGTTACTACTGGTACGTGTTACTACTGGTACGTGTTACTACTGGTACATGCTACTACTGGTACGTGTTACTACTGGAACATGGTACTACTGGTACGTGTTACTACTGGTACATGTTACTATTGGTACGTGTTACTACTGGTACGTGTTACTACTGGTACGTGTTACTACTGGTACATGCTACTACTGGTACGTGTTACTACTGGTACTATTGGTGTTACTACTGGTACATGGTACTACTGGTACGTGTGTTACTATGGTACATGCTACTACTGGTACATGCTACTACTGGTACATGCTACTACTGGTACTGGTACATGCTACTACTGGTACGTGTTACTACTGGTATATGCTACTACTGGTACGTGCTACTACTGGTACATGTTACTACTGGTACGTGTTACTATTGGTACGGTACTACTGGTACGTGGTACTATTGGTACGTGTTACTACTGGTACTACTACTGGTACATGCTACTACTGGCACGTGCTACTACTGGTACATGGTACTACTGGTACATGTTACTACTGGTACGTGTTACTACTGGTACATGCTACTACTGGTACGTGTTACTACTGGTACGTGTTACTACTGGTACGTGTTACTACTGGTACGTGTTACTACTGGTTACTACATGTTACTACTGGTACATGTTACTACTGGTACGTGTTACTACTGGTACATGGCTACTACTGGTACGTGTTACTACTGGTACGTTACTACTGGTACGTGTTACTACTGGTACGTGGTAGTACTGGTATGGTACTACTGGTACGTGTTACTACTGGTACGTGTTACTACTGGTACGTGCTACTACTGGCACGTGCTACTATTGGTACGTGTTACTACTGGTACGTGTTACTATTGGTACGTGTTACTACTGGTACGTGTTACTACTGGTACATGTTACTACTGGTACGTGTTACTACTGGTACGTGTTACTACTTACTACTGGTACGTGTTACTACTGGTACGTGGTTACTACTGGTACGTGCTACTATTGGTACGTGTTACTATTGGTACGTGTTACTACTGGTAGTACTGGTACATGGTACTATTGGTACGTGTTACTACTGTACGTGCTACTGGTACGTTACTACTGGTAC
>JAXRKP010000547.1:180000-195000 GCA_037039925.1 Doris montereyensis
ACATTAATTAAGGAACATTTATTTGATTACCTGTCTTTGAGTAGAAATTTAATTCCATTGCAAACCGGTTGTATTGGTAAAAAGTGGAATAGTACCATTTATGTCTACCCCCGTGACATCAGTATCGAATAATAACTGGATCTAATAATCGTACATGATCACAGGGGTTTCAACTACATGCTTGTAAAGATATGATATGCCATAGATGTTAGGGCCCCAGGGGAATGATTTCCTACCACACTCCTTCCACCCCTCCCCAGGATCTGTTACTGAGTTTGAAGTGTCCTTAATTAATGTCATTTCTAGTAGAAAATTCATTGGGATCATTTAGAAACTACATGCAAAAGGTGGTTTCACTCGCTCTCTCTCACTCTCTCTCTCCCTCTCTCCCTCTCTCCCTCCTCCCTCTCTCCTCTCTCCCTCTCCTCCCTCCCTCTCCCTCTCCCTCTCCCTCTCTCTCTCTCTCTCTCTCTCTCTCTCTCTCTCTCTCTCTCTCTCTCTCTCTCTCTCTCTCTCTCTCTCTCTCTCTCTCTCTCTCTCTCTCTCTCTCTCTCTCTCTCTCTCTCTCTCTCTCTCTCACTCACTCTCTTGTGTCGACATAATATAATGCACCAGATATTTGTTTCATTGAAATTTACCCTAGCTAACATATGCGGTAATCTCAAGGGGAATCAAGAGGAAGCAGCAAGTTGAAGAATAAAGTCAAAGAGTGAAGGAATAAAAGTAGGGCCTACCAGCAACGTCCTCCAACCATTCACAACTTGAAGAAGAAAAAAGAAACGGTGGGGCATTATAATTACTCAAGCAGTGGGGTCCCCGGGCATTATGTCAAACGCACCTTTTTTCCAGTTCTGGGAATCGAACCAAGAACTCAAAACCGAGGTGTGGACTTTTACGACAAAACCATTTAGTCCTTAGTTGTTTTGATTGATGGTTTTTGCTCCTTTTGTTTGTTTTTTTTTTGTTTTTTGTCTTTTTTTTTTTTTGATTTGTCTTAATGTTTTACGTGAAGATGTTATAGTAGATGTCTCCTCTAATGCAACCCTGATACGTTTGGAGTAGTGGCGGAGACGGTGACCTCTGAAACTGTGATTCAGCAAAAACAATAAGTGTTTATCTTGGCTGTTAGTCACCGTTTAGGCCTGTCTGTGTGCCATCGAGATCAATATCAGCCTGTTCAGTTCAGTCCATCAGTGCAGTCAATATCCTGTCGGCTACCATTGGATCGATATCTTTATGACTTGATATTGCTGAGCTTTTAAGTCAAATACAGGGCAAAATGGGGCCTACTAAGGTGTTCTGGCTCATGTCACTGTGTTTGTGTGTGTGTGTGTGTTCTCTCTCTCTCTCTCTCTCTCTCTCTCTCTCTCTCTCTCTCTCTCTCTCTCTCTCTCTCTCTCTCTCTCTCTCTCTCTCTCTCTCTCTCTCTCTCTCTCTCTCTCTCTCTCTCTCTCTCTCTCTCTCTCTCTCTCTCTCTCTCCCTCTCTCCCTCTTTCCCTCTTTTCCTCTCTCACTCTCTCTTTGTTCGTTTGGTTGTGTGTTCTATTTAAATGCACCCCGTCCACTGTATTTGGTGAAATCACAAAGTGAATTAAGAGGAGAAGGCAAGAAGATAAAGAAATAAACATGTAAGAGAGCAAAAAACTACCATCAGCACTCATGCGCCGTCCACTTTTGTTTAATTGTTATTCACCCATCTTCACCATATGCGGTGATTTCAGGGAGAATTAAGAGAGAGGAACCAGCAAGATAGAAAGTTAGTGAAATAGTGAAAGGAAAGAAGTAGGCCCTAACAGTAGCCCCCACCAACCGCCCACCCACCCGCCGCGTTCCACACTGACTTGGGTTATCAGAGAGCAAAGCTTGGGGTTATTCTGCACACGACTCATTGACATACTACAGGCAGCAGGGTGATCACGTGGTCATATAAGCACACGACTCATTGACATACTACAGGCAGCAGGGTGATCACGTGGTCACATAAGCACACAAAACAAGAGACAGGAGCGGGAAGGAAACGGAAGAGGGGAATTTTATCTCTTGGACTAAAAAGTTTGGGCTGGAGGTTGGGGTTTTAGGATAGGGTTAGGGGATGGGGTTTGGTGATGAGGTTTTGGTGATTAGGTTTGGGGATGAGGTTTTGGGGATGAGGTTTTTGGGGATGAGGTTTTTGGGGATGAGGTTGGGGGATGAGGTTTTCGGAATGGGGTTGGGGGGATGAGGTTTTGGGAATGGGGTTGGGGGGATGAGGGTTTGGAGATGGGGTTTGGGGATGGGGTTTGGGATGAGGTTTTGGGGGTGAGGTTTTGGGGATGGGGTTTTGGGGATGGGGTTTTGGGGATGGGATTTTGGGGATGGGGTTTGGGGATGGGTTCGGAAGATTGAAGGCACTGCATGTACACGTGTGCCATGCCATGATACTGTAATTGTTTCATTGCATCTCTCATCATTCTTTTTCAATAAACGGTCTTTTATTTCATTTCAATGTACCCAGTCCACTATGCACTGTGATCTCAAGGAAAATTAAGAGGAAGTGCAGCAGCAAGATGAAAGACAAATTGAAGAGTGAAAGGAAAGAAGTAGGACCTACCAGCACCGCCCATTCAGTCAAACCGTCACCTTTGTCACACCAAAACAATTTGAACCAATATAAACATTACGACGTATAAACCAATCCACAGTTTGTTTGCTTCAGAGTGAAGGTTTACCCCCCCCCATTCACCATAAGCGGTGGTCTCAGGGTGAATTAAGAGAAATTACGTCAAGATGAAAGACATTGTGGAGAAGTGAAAGGAGAGAAGGACATCATAACATAAGCAACCACCAACCACCATGCTAGGACATCATTACGTAAGCAACCACCAACCACTATGCTAAGACATCATTACATAAGCAACCACCAACCATCATGCTAGGACATCATTACATAACCAACCACCAACCACTATGTTAGGACATCATTACATAAGCAACCACCAACCACTATGTTAGGACATCATTACATAACCAACCACCAACCACTATGTTAGGACATCATAACATAAGCAACTACCAACCACTATGTTAGGACATCATTACATAACCAACCACCAACCACTATGTTAGGACATCATAACATAAACAACCACCAACCACTATGCTAGGACATCATAACATAAACAACCACCAACCACTATGCTAGGACATCATTACATAAACAACCACCAACCACTATGCTAGGACATCATTACATAAACAACCACCAACCACCATGCTAAGACATCATTACATAAACAACCACCAACCACTATGCTAAGACATCATTACATAAACAACTACCAACCACCATGCTAAGACATCATTACATAAGCAACCACCAACCACCAACCACTACTATGTTAGGACATCATTACATAAACAACCACCAACCACTATGTTAGGACATCATTACATAAACAACCACCAACCACTATGTTAAGACATCATTACATAAACAACCACCAACCACTATGCTAAGACATCATTACATAAACAACTACCAACCACCATGTTAAGACATCATTACATAAACAACCACCAACCACTATGTTAAGACATCATTACATAAAAACAACCACCATGCTAAGACATCATTACATAAGCAACCACCAACCACTATGTTAGGACATCATTACATAAACATCATTAAGACATCATTACATAACAACCACCAACCACTATGTTAGGACATCATTACATAAACAACCACCAACCACTATGTTAGGACATCATTACATAAACAACCACCAACCACTATGCTAAGACATCATTACATAAACAACTACCAACCACCATGCTAAGACATCATTACATAAACAACTACCAACCACCATGCTAAGACATCATTACATAAACAAACCAACCACATGCTAAGACATCATTACATAAACAACCACCAACCACCATGCTAAGACATCTTTACATAAACAACCACCAACCACTATGTTAGGACATCTTTACATAAACAACCACCAACCACTATGTTAGGACATCTTTACATAAACAACCACCAACCACTATGTTAGGACATCTTTACATAAACAACTACCAACCACTATGTTAGGACATCTTTACATAAACAACCACCAACCACTATGTTAGGACATCTTTACATAAACAACTACCAACCACTATGTTAGGACATCTTTACATAAACAACCACCAACCACTATGTTAGGACATCTTTACATAAACAACCACCAACCACTATGTTAGGACATCTTTACATAAACAACCACCAACCACTATGCTAGGACATCATTACATAAACAACTACCAACCACTATGTTAGGACATCTTTACATAAACAACCACCAACCATTATGCTAGGATATCATCACATAAGCAACCCCCAACCACTATGCTTCTGCAATAGAAATCACATTTGCTTTGAGTACCGGAAGTTGTGATCCTTCAAACTGACAACAAAACTACACACGGCTAAAACAGATGGGCAATGGCTTATCTGACTTGACTTATCTGACTTGACTTATCTGACTTGACTTATCTGACTTGACTTATCTGACTGGACTTATCTGACTGGACTTATCTGACTGGACTTATCTGACTTAGACTTATGACTTGACTTATCTGACTTGACTTATCTGACTTGACTTATCTGACTTGACTTACCGACTTGGCAAAACTGAAGAAACTTTTTGGTTTCTCCCGTCACGATGTTGGAAGACCCTGTAGAGAAGAAATGACAAAAATCAGATGTTTGTTCCATTAACATTTATTTACCCCGTCCACCACAATATCGTGCGGTGATCTCAGGGTACAGTTAGAGGAAACAGCAAGATGGAAGATAAGAGAATTGAAAGACGTAGGACCTTCCAGGAGTACTGACCAACCGATCCATCGACACGAAAGAATTTGTACGAAAGAGGGTCAATTGTTGTTGTTGTTGTTGTTGTTGTTGATGATGATGACGTTGTTGTGCTGGCTTATTTGCTTGCTTGTATTTAGGGAGGTTTTTTTAATTTTCTGATATTTGTTAAATATTTCGTTCCTTCACACCAGCCTTTCTCTGTCTGTCTGATTTTGTCCTCTCGATACACTCTGAAATCACCACACATGGAGCCTGTAACATCGATTGATCGATTTTTTCCCCCTTCAATACTCAAGTCAGTGTGCCAGAACCTGCTACTCCAAAAATATTGAGCAAAGATGGCAAAAACCCAGCAGAAAAAAAAACAACATCCTGAGATCACTGTAGAATATTATGATGGATGGGGTAAATTGTAACATAACAAACAAACAAACTCGCCGGGTGTTTTGTTTGTTCCTTGAAAATGTCCCCGTCCACCATTGCAGTGATGTCAAAGTTAATCAAGAGTAAAGAGAAAAGTGAAAGAGAGGTGAAAGAGTAGAAGAAAGTAGTAGAACCTACCGCAAACGCCTGTCAACCACCGACTCGTCGGGCGGGATGGCAAACGCCTGTCAACCACCCACTGGTCGGGCGGGATGGCAAAGACCACAGAAAATAATTCTATTGTTTACTTTCCACCTGCTGAACAAACCAAGCGGAACGTCTTCAGACCTTGGTTGCCGGGTGGGTTAACACTCCCACGCAGGGCAATTCAAGCTAATGTGGTCTAAATTACATTTTTTTTAAAATATCTGATCTTCTTGGGGTTTTTTGCTTTTCTCTTTTTACTTTTTTCTTTATTCTTTCGCTTTTTTCTTTCATAAAAAAAACATTCTGTGTTATTCTTGGCTTTTTTTGTAGGGCTGTGTTCGCCACTTCTTTGTCACAGCTCGTGTTACGGTATGTTACACATGGTTGCTTCATTCGGGGTCAAAGGTCAGGTCAACGCCCCAGGAGACCTGCTGACCGCAAAGAATCCAAGGTCATGGGTGTTTTTGGTAGTATTTTCATTAGTTTTGCCGGACTGTCATGTTAACAGCCAAGGGATATTCACCCTACACACAGTGCTGTGATTTGCACACGGGACCTTCTTTTTATCGTCCGTTTCCGAAAGGACTAGGTGTCGATCCACCTACCTAGACCAGGGGGTAGATTTTGCTCGAAAAAAAAAAGAGAAAAATGTTCAACCGTTGGCGGAGCTCGAACCCACTACCTTTTGGTTGAGAGGCCGACACCTTGCCTCTGGACCACCGAACCCCCCCCCCGTCCTAGCCATCATAATGGTGTTATACGTGCTCTATCCACGTGACATATTGTTTTCAGGGCTATTTGTTTCTAGTCAGTTTTGTCGACTTGCAAATTTATTGTTGGAAGTTAGCCATGTCTTTCCTTCTCCCTTGCTTTGATCTCCGTCGTCCGTATCTTCTACAGACTATGCTCCAATCCAAAACAGGTTTATTTAACCCACCTCTCTCTCTCTCTCGCCCCTCTCCTCCCTCCCTACTGATAACCCTTTGACACACACACACACACACACACACACACTGACACATACACACACCTACACACAAGTTTTGATAATTCCATTTGCAAATGTGTAGATGTGATCATTAATTTCCAAAACAGATTGTGTTCTTTTCTTTCTTAATTTCTGGTGTGTATATGTGACAATGGTGTGGATTTCAGACACGTGTATGTGTGACAATGGTGTGGCTCCCAGACACGTGTGTGTGTGACAATGGTGTGGATTTCAGACACGTGTATGTGTGACAATGGTGTGGCTCCACAGACACGTGTATGTGTGACAATGGTGTGGTTGGTATGTGGATTTCAGACACGCGTATGGTGTGTGACAATGGTGTGGATTTCAGACACGTGTATGTGTGACAATGGTGTGGATTTCAGACAAATGTGTATGGTGTGCATTTGACAATGGTGTGGATTTCAGACACGTGTATGTGTGACAATGGTGTGGATTTCAGACACGTGTATGTGTGACAATGGTGTGGATTTCAGACACGTGTATGTGTGACAATGGTGTGGATTTCAGACACGTGTATGTGTGACAATGGTGTGGATTTCAGACACGTGTATGTGTGACAATGGTGTGGATTTCAGACACGTGTATGTGTGACAATGGTGTGGATTTCAGACACGTGTATGTGTGACAATGGTGTGGATTTCCAGACACGTGTATATGTGACAATGGTGTGGATTTCAGACACGTGTATGTGTGACAATGGTGTGGATTTCAGACACGTGTATGTGTGACAATGGTGTGGATTTCAGACACGTGTATGTGTGACAATGGTGTGGATTTCAGACACGTGTATGTGTGACAATGGTGTGGATTTCAGACACGTGTATATGTGACAATGGTGTGGATTTCAGACACGTGTATGTGTGACAATGGTGTGGATTTCAGACACGTGTATGTGTGACAATGGTGTGGATTTCAGACACGTGTATGTGTGACAATGGTGTGAATTTCAGACACGTGTATGTGTGACAATGGTGTGGATTTCAGACACGTGTATGTGTGACAATGGTGTGGCATTTCAGACACGTGTATATGTGACAATGGTGTGGATTTCAGACACGTGTATGTGTGACAATGGTGTGGCTCCCAGACACGTGTATGTGTGACAATGGTGTGGATTTCAGACACGTGTATGTGTGACAATGGTGTGGATTTCAGACACGTGTATGTGTGACAATGGTGTGGATTTCAGACACGTGTATGTGTGACAATGGTGTGGATTTCAGACACGTGTACGTGTGTGTGTGACAATGGTGTGGATTTCAGACACGTGTATGTGTGACAATGGTGTGGATTTCAGACACGTGTATATGTGACAATGGTGTGGATTTCAGACACGTGTATGTGTGACAATGATGTGCATTTCAGACACGTGTATGTGTGACAATGGTGTGGATTTCAGACACGTGTATGTGTGACAATGGTGTGGATTTCAGACACGTGTATGTGTGTGTGTATGTGTGTGTGTGACAGTGACCTGAGTGCCCTGTTGACAGCTGGATATTCTTTAACGTGCTCAAATTGTTGTGGCCCGACTGTCCTGTCAACAGCTAGAGGATCTTTAACGTGCTCAAATTGTTGTGGCCCGACTGTCCTGTCAACAGCTAGAGGATCTTTAACGTGCTCAAATTGTTGTGTCCTGACTGCCCTGTCAACAGCTAGAAGATCTCTAAAGTGCTCAAAATGTTGTGTCCTGACTGCCCTGTCAACAGGTAGAGGATCTCTAAAGTGCTCTAATTGTTGTGTCCTGACTGCCCAGCTAGAAGATCTCTAAAGTGCTCAGCTAGTCAACAGGTAGAGGATCTCTAAAGTGCTCTAATTGTTGTGTCCTGACTGCCCTGTCAACAGCTAGAGGATCTCTAAAGTGCTCAAAATGTTGTGTCCTGACTGCCCTGTTAACAGTTAGAAGATCTCTAACGTGTCCAAAGTATTGTGGCCCGACTGCCATGTTAACAGTTAGAAGATCTCTGTGCCCAAAGTATTGTGGACTGACAGTGTACATGGGGCCTCCTTTTTATCATCCGTCTACGATGGGACTATGAGTTGATTCACCTACCTGAAAAAGGTGGTGAGTTTTACCCCAAAAGTAAAAAAACAAGAAAATGTTTCAATCTGTCGGGTACGAGCATACGACCTTTTGGTTGAAAGGCTGACACCTTGCCTCTCGACCACCGAAACCCCCATTCTCATTTGAGCTTTTACAGCGTTTTCTCTGATTGACTTTTCAATCTTCATTTCCATTATGATTTATAATTTTAAAATTCATATAACGCTTATATGCATAACACTATTATATTAGGGGAGGAGGAAGAGGAAGATGGGGAGGAGGAAGAGGAAGAAGGGTAGGAGAGAGAGGAAGAAGGGTAGGAGGAAGAGGGAGAAGCGGAAGAGGAAGAGGGAGAAGGGAGGAGGAAGAGGGAGAAGGGATGAGGAAGAGGAAGAGGGGGAGGAGCAATAAAGGGAGGGAGGGGAGGGGAGGAGGAAGAGGGAGAGGTGGAGGAAGAAGAGGGAGATGGAGGAGGAAGAGGGAGAGGAGGAAAAGAAAGAGGTGGAGGAGGAAGAGGGGAGGAGGAAAAGAAAGAGGAGGAAGAAGAAGAGGGGGAGGAAGAAGAGGGGGAGGAAGAAGAGGAGGAAGAGGAAGAGGGAGGAAGAGGAAGAGAGGGAGGAAGAAGATAAAGAGGAGGAAGAGGAAGAGGATGAAGAGGAAGAGGATGAATAGAGGGAGGAGAAGGAAGAGGAGGAGGAGGAGAAGGAGGAGAAGGTCCCATTTCCCACTCTGTGTTATCCTCAAGATTTTTATAGGGAAAAATCCTTTCTTTCCCTTCGTATCTTGACTAGACATCAAGCCCATCACGTGACATTTGCCCCCAAAAAAGTGCGTTGGATGACACATAACATAGTGGGCAACATCTTGTCGTACACAAAGTGCGCTGTTACTGACGTTGTAGTTGTCGTTGTTGTTGTTGTCGTCGAAGTTGTTAGACCCATGTAAAATCGATACACCAAGTTTAGGCGATTAAGGCTGAAAGAAGTGTTGAGCTTTTCCTCTAGCCAAACCGTGCAAACAAATCTATCATAACAATATACTATAAATAACAACGTTACCGCCTCTCCCAGTTTTAGGTCCACCGCCAATGACTTGTTTGTTCGGTTTATTGAAATTTACCCCATCAACCACATTATGCGGTGATCTCATGGTGAATTAAGAGGGAACAGCAGGATAATTTGTTTCACTGAAATTTAGCCCGTTTCACTATACGTGGTTACATCAGGGTGAATTCAGAGGGAATAGCAAGATAACATATAAGGGAAAGATGTAGAACCTACCAGCAGCACCCACCAATCGTCCACCGACCATCCGCCAACTACCAAGGACACCGAAGGTCGTGTGATATCTAGGCTGTTTACTCTTCCTCTACATGTCCTTCACACCCCTGTGTTAGACCTGTTCCATCAGACTAGTCTCTTCCTCTACGTGTCATTCACACCCTGTGTTCGACCTGTTCCATCAGACTAGTCTCTTCCTCTACATGTCATTCACACGCTGTGTTAGACCTGTTCCATCAGACTAGTCTCTTTCTCTACATGTCATTCACACCCTGTGTTAGACCTGTTCCATCAGACTAGTCTCTTCCTCTACGTGTCATTCACACCCTGTGTTCGACCTGTTCCATCAGACTAGTCTCTTTCTCTACGTGTCATTCACACCCTGTGTTCGACCTGTTCCATCAGACTAGTCTCTTTCTCTACTATGTCATTCACAAGCTGTGTTAGACCTGTTCCATCAGACTAGTCTCTTCCTCTACATGTCATTCACACCCTGTGTTAGACCTGTTCCATCAGACTAGTCTCTTCCTCTCCACGTGTCATTCACACCCTGTGTTAGACCTGTTCCATCAGACTAGTCTCTTCCTCTACATGTCATTCACACCCTGTGTTCGACCTGTTCCATCAGACTAGTCTCTTCCTCTATATGTCATTCACACGCTGTGTTAGACCTGTTCCATCAGACTAGTCTCTTCCTCTACATGTCCTTCACACCCTGTGTTAGACCTGTTCCATCAGACTAGTCTCTTCCTCCACGTGTCATTCACACCCTGTGTTCGACCTGTTCCATCAGACTAGTCTCTTCCTCTACGTGTCATTCACACCCTGTGTTCGACCTGTTCCATCAGACTAGTCTCTTCCTCTATATGTCATTCACACGCTGTGTTAGACCTGTTCCATCAGACTTGTCTCTTCCTCTATGTCATTCACACGCTGTGTTAGACCTGTTCCATCAGACTTGTCTCTTCCTCTATATGTCATTCACATGCTGTGTTAGACCTGTTCCATCAGATTTGTCTCTTCCTCTATATGTCATTCACACCCTGTGTTAGACCTGTTCCATCAGATTTGTCTCTTCCTCTATATGTCATTCACACCCTGTGTTAGACCTGTTCCATCAGACTAGTCTCTTCCTCTATATGTCATTCACACCCTGTGTTAGACCTGTTCCATCAGACTGTCTCTTCCTCTACATGTCATTCACACCCTGTGTTAGACCTGTTCCATCAGATTTGTCTCTTCCTCTACATGTCATTCACACCCTGTGTTAGACCTGTTCCATCAGACTAGTCTCTTCCTCTATGTGTCATTCACACCCTGTGTTAGACCTGTTCCATCAGACTAGTCTCTTCCTCTACATGTCATTCACATCCTGTGTTAGACCTGTTCCATCAGACTAGTTTCTTCCTCTATATGTCATTCACACCCTGTGTTAGACCTGTTCCATCAGATTTGTCTCTTCCTCTACATGTCATTCACACCCTGTGTTAGACCTGTTCCATCAGACTTGTCTCTTTCTCTATATGTCATTCACACCCTGTGTTAGACCTGTTCCATCAGATTTGTCTCTTCCTCTATATGTCATTCACACCCTGTGTTAGACCTGTTCCATCAGACTAGTCTCTTCCTCTATATGTCATTCACACCCTGTGTTAGACCTGTTCCATCTGTCTCTTCCTTAATTCACAGTTCCATTGTCTCTTCCTCTCACACATGTCATTCACACATTCACACCCTGTGTTAGACCTGTTCCATCAGACTAGTCTCTTTCTCTACATGTCATTCACACCCTGTGTTAGACCTGTTCCATCAGACTAGTCTCTTCCTCTACGTGTCATTCACACCCTGTGTTAGACCTGTTTCATCAGACTAGTCTCTTCCTCTACATGTCATTCACACCCTGTGTTAGACCTGTTTCATCAGAATAGTCTCTTCCTCTACATGTCATTCACACGCTGTGTTAGACCTGTTTCATCAGACTAGTCTCTTCCTGTACATGTCATTCACACGCTGTGTTAGACCTGTTCCATCAGACTTGTCTCTTCCTCTACGTGTCATTCACACCCTGTGTTAGACCTGTTTCATCAGACTAGTCTCTTCCTCTATATGTCATTCACACGTGGTGTTAGACCTGTTCCATCAGACTTGTCTCTTCCTCTACATGTCATTCACGCTGTGTTAGACCTGTTCCATCAGACTAGTCTCTTCCTCTATATGTCATTCACACGCTGTGTTAGACCTGTTCCATCAGACTAGTCTCTTTCTCTATATGTCATTCACGCCCTGTGTTAGACCTGTTCCATCAGACTAGTCTCTTTCTCTATATGTCATTCACACGCTGTGTTAGACCTGTTCCATCAGACTAGTCTCTTCCTCTATATGTCATTCACACCCTGTGTTAGACCTGTTTCATCAGACTAGTCTCTTCCTCTACATGTCATTCACACCCTGTGTTCGACCTGTTCCATCAGACTAGTCTCTTCCTCTACATGTCATTCACACGCTGTGTTAGACCTGTTTAATCAGACTAGTCTCTTCCTCTATATGTCATTCACACGCTGTGTTAGACCTGTTCCATCAGACTTGTCTCTTCCTCTACATGTCATTCACACGCTGTGTTAGACCTGTTCCATCAGATTTGTCTCTTCCTCTATATGTCATTCACATGCTGTGTTAGACCTGTTCCATCAGATTTGTCTCTTCCTCTATATGTCATTCACACCCTGTGTTAGACCTGTTCCATCAGATTTGTCTCTTCCTCTATATGTCATTCACACGCTGTGTTAGACCTGTTCCATCAGATTTGTCTCTTCCTCTATATGTCATTCACACACTGCGTTAGACCTGTTCCATCAGATTTGTCTCTTCCTCTACATGTCATTCACACCCTGTGTTAGACCTGTTCCATCAGACTAGTCTCTTCCTGTATATGTCATTCACACGCTGTGTTAGAGCTGTTCCATCAGACTAGTCTCTTCCTCTATATGTCATTCACATCCTGTGTTAGACCTGTTCCATCAGACTAGTCTCTTCCTCTATATGTCATTCACACCCTGTGTTAGACCTGTTCCATCAGATTTGTCTCTTTCTCTATATGTCATTCACACCCTGTGTTAGACCTGTTCCATCAGACTTGTCTCTTTCTCTATATGTCATTCACACGCTGTGTTAGACCTGTTCCATCAGATTTGTCTCTTCCTCTATATGTCATTCACACCCTGTGTTAGACCTGTTCCATCAGACTAGTCTCTTCCTCTATATGTCATTCACACCCTGTGTTAGACCTGTTTAATCAGACTTGTCTCTTCCTCTACATGTCATTCACACCCTGTGTTAGACCTGTTCCATCAGACTAGTCTCTTTCTCTACATGTCATTCACACCCTGTGTTAGACCTGTTTCATCAGACTAGTCTCTTCCTCTACGTGTCATTCACACCCTGTGTTAGACCTGTTTCATCAGACTAGTCTCTTCCTCTACATGTCATTCACACCCTGTGTTAGACCTGTTTCATCAGAATAGTCTCTTCCTCTACATGTCATTCACACGCTGTGTTAGACCTGTTTCATCAGACTAGTCTCTTCCTGTACATGTCATTCACACGCTGTGTTAGACCTGTTCCATCAGACTTGTCTCTTCCTCTACGTGTCATTCACACCCTGTGTTAGACCTGTTTCATCAGACTAGTCTCTTCCTCTATATGTCATTCACACGTGGTGTTAGACCTGTGCCATCAGACTTGTCTCTTCCTCTACATGTCATTCACACGCTGTGTTAGACCTGTTCCATCAGACTAGTCTCTTCCTCTATATGTCATTCACACGCTGTGTTAGACCTGTTCCATCAGACTAGTCTCTTTCTCTATATGTCATTCACACCCTGTGTTAGACCTGTTCCATCAGACTAGTCTCTTTCTCTATATGTCATTCACACGCTGTGTTAGACCTGTTCCATCAGACTAGTCTCTTCCTCTATATGTCATTCACACCCTGTGTTAGACCTGTTCCATCAGACTAGTCTCTTTCTCTATATGTCATTCACACGCTGTGTTAGACCTGTTCCATCAGACTAGTCTCTTCCTCTACATGTCATTCACACGCTGTGTTAGACCTGTTTCATCAGACTAGTCTCTTCCTCTATATGTCATTCACACCCTGTGTTAGACCTGTTTCATCAGACTAGTCTCTTCCTCTACATGTCATTCACACCCTGTGTTAGACCTGTTCCATCAGACTAGTCTCTTCCTCTACATGTCATTCACACGCTGTGTTAGACCTGTTTAATCAGACTAGTCTCTTCCTCTATATGTCATTCACACCCTGTGTTAGCTGTTTCCATCAGATTTGTCTCTTCCTCTATATGTCATTCATACGCTGTGTTAGACCTGTTCCATCAGACTTGTCTCTTCCTCTATATGTCATTCACACGCGGTGTTAGACCTGTTCCATCAGATTTGTCTCGTCTCTAGACTTTTCTTTTCCCTACCGAGTGTCTCACAGCTGGATGATCTCTCGAGCATTATAATGACCAGTCTACCCAGTGATGCATGCCTACAGTTAATTCAATACGAATAGAGACAAATCCAAACCTTTCCTTCATTTTTTCCAGTGTAGAGAGAAATAAGGGGAGGAACAATTGCTAAATTGGCATCTTCAGATCAGGTGTAATCACCAAAAGATGAAATCACTTTCCTAGTGAGTTTATTTCACATTGCCCACGTCAACCATACAATATATTTTGCACTTACAGTTCTTATATTTCAGCATCGATGTCATGATTGTTACACGATACATGGACCTTGCTCCCATGTATACACTTCCTTCAAGGCCATTACAGCCCATAGAGCCGTACATGTTCCAGTTTTTGTAGCGTGAAGCGGTACAGTTAATAACAATCGCCCCCTGCACAGCCCGCCAGTCCGTCAGTCTGACTCAGGTTTTTACTGCCAAGCTATTTGCACCTGGGTCGAGTGGGGAAATGCGTGCTGAGTGTGTTTGCCAAGGAACAGAACGCCCGTCTGTCCGTCTGTCGTCATCTCCTCTCTCTCTCTCCCTCTCTTTCTCCCTCTCTCTCTCCCTCTCCCTCTCTCTCCCTCTCTCTCTCTCTCCCTCTACCTCTCCCTCTCCCTCTCCTTCTCCCTCTCCCCTCTCCCTCTCCCTCTCCTTCTCCCTCTCCCCTGTGTGTGCCGAGGGGGGCGATTGGTGTCAAGCCGGTGTAAAGCTGGCTTACCGTAAAGGATGTATTTC
>JAXRKP010000547.1:207500-230000 GCA_037039925.1 Doris montereyensis
GATTGATTGATTTACTGGTTGAAATTTGCCCCGTCCACAATATGCAGTGATCTCGATTGGGGGGGGGGGGGGGGGGGGGAACAGCAAGATGAACGACACGTGAAAGATTAAAACGAAAGAAGTCAACACTATGAGCATCTTCTACCAGACACCCACTGACACAAAGACAAGGCAAGCAGACTAACACAGAAAACAGGGCATGACAGGGTAGAACAGACGGACAGACAGACAGACAGACAGACAGACAGACAAATCAGCAAACAGACAGTATAAGAACCTACCGCGAAATCTGTGACACCTCGGCCACAGCGTGCACCAGGCCGGCACACTCAAAGCCCATGATGACAGGCGTCTTTGGGGGATGGTCTATGACACCTTGGCGCACCATCAGGTCGGGGAAACTCATGCCACTGAAGGGGACGGAAAGGAAAGGATAGTTGTAATGATTGACTGATTGACTGACTGGTTGAATGAATGATTGATTGATTGATTGATTGATTGATTGATTAATTGACTTACTGAATGATTGATTAACAGACTGAATGATTGATTGATTGACTGAATGATTGATTGACTGACTGACTGACTAAATGACTGAATGACTAAATGATTGACTGACTGATTGACTGACTGATTGATTGATTAATTGATTGAGCCAGTGATTGAATGATTGATTGATTAACTGAATGATTCATTGATTGATTGATTCGTGACTAAT
This sequence comes from Doris montereyensis, assembly GCA_037039925.1. Taxonomy (NCBI): domain Eukaryota; kingdom Metazoa; phylum Mollusca; class Gastropoda; order Nudibranchia; family Dorididae; genus Doris; species Doris montereyensis. The sequence continues at coordinate 208,219 of JAXRKP010000547.1, forward strand.
CGTTGGACCGGATGATTGCTCAAGTGATTGATTTGGCTGATGGATCGTTAGATTGTTCGATCGAAGAGTTAACCTGTGAATTGATCAATTGATTGGTTAGTTGGTCCATTGATTGATTAGTTGATTAGATAATTGGTATGTAAGTTGATTATATATTTTATTGATCGATTGATCGATTGATTTATTGAATGATTGATCAGTTGATTAAAATGTTAATTGATTGATTGATTGATTAATTAAATGGTTGGTGATTGATTGATTAATTGATTAATTAAATGGTTGCTGATTGGTTGATTGATTGATTGATTAGTTGATGAATATGTTAATTGATTGATTGATTGATTTGTTAAATGGTTGGTGGTTGATTGATTGATTGATTGATTAGTTAAATGGTTGGTGATTGATTGATTGACTGATTAGTTAAATGGTTGGTGATTGATTGATTGATTGATTGATCAGTTGATGGATATGATAATTGATAATTGATTGATTGATTGATTAGTCAAATGGTTGGTGATTGATTGATTGATTGATTGATTAGTTAAATGGTTGGTGAAAGATTGATTGATTGATTAGTTAAATGGTTGGTGATTGATTGATTCATTTGTTAAATGGTTGGTGGTTGATTGATTGATTTGTTAAATGGTTGGTGGTTGATTGATTGATTAGTTAAATGGTTGGTGATTGATTGATTGAATGATTGATTAGTTAAATGGTTGGTGATTGATTGATTGATTGATTACTTAAATGGTTGGTGATTGATTGATTGATTGATTGATTAGTTTAATGGCTGGTGATAGATTGATTGATTGATTAGTTAAAGGTTTGTGATTGATTGATTGATTGATTGATCAGTTGATGAATATGTTAATTGATTGATTGATTGATCAGTTAAATGGTTGGTGATTGATTGATTGATTAGTTGATTGACCTTACTTCTATTCTAATATTATGCAGGAATAATTTACCTAATTATCAATATGTTGTAGTGTCATCTGTAGCGGGTGGTTAGGCATGTTTGATTGGAATCGCAGAGTTCTGGGTTGAATCCTGACAAGGCCAGGCCCAACGTTGTGATCCTAAAGATAAGCTCCAGCCTCATGGGTCATAACAACCTTGAAGAAATTTGTCCTTACCATGTTGTGTTCTACTTGTCCTTACCATGTTGTGTTCTACTTGTCCTTACCATGTTGTGTTCTACTTGTCCTTACCATGCTGTGTTCTACTTGTCCTTACCATGTTATTGATTTACTTGTCCTTACCATGTTGTTTCTTCTATTTGTCCTACCATGTTGTGTCTACTTGTCTTACCATGTTGTGTTCTACTTGTCCTTACCATGTTGTGTTTTACTTGTCCTTACCATGTTGTGTTCTACTTGTCCTTACCATGTTGTGTTCTACTTGTCCTTACCATGTTGTGTTCTACTTGTCCTTACCATGTTGTGTCTACTTGTTCTACTTGTCCTTACCATGTTGTCCTTACCATGTTGTGTTCTACTTGTCCTTACCATGTTGTGTTCTACTTGTCTTTACCATGTTGTCTTGTCTTTACCATGTTGTGTTCTACTTGTCTTTACCATGTTGTGTTCTACTTGTCCTTACCATGTTGTGTTCTACTTGTCCTTACCATGTTGTGCCTTCTACTTGTCTTACCATGTTGTGTTCTTCTACCTTGTCCTTGTCCTTACCATGTTGTGTTCTACTTGTCCTTACCATGTTGTGTTCTACTTGTCCTTACCATGTTGTGTTCTACTTGTCCTTACCATGTTGTGTTCTACTTGTCCTTGTTGTGTTCTACTTGTCTGTGTTACCATTAAATCAATTGTTGTCTACTTGTCTCACACAGTATTTTAAAATCATTTATAAAGTGGAATCTTACCATGCAATTGACTGTACGTTGTCAAGATACCATGTTTGTCTTTGCCATGTTACAGTATTCTAGTGTCTTACGATATGCAACACAGCACACGCGTACTTACCATGTTGTGTTCTACTTGTCCTGCACCATGTTGTGTTCTACTTGTTGAATTTTCATGTTGTGCTCTTCATATTCTTGGTTTCGGTGGTGCAGGAGTTTGTCATTGGCGGCTTACTGGTTTGTTGTGTTCTACTTGTCAACTTACCGGTTGTTGATAGACATGGTGGTTTCTACTTGTCCTTAGAGATGTTTTATCCTTCCTTTCAGCAAGATTGTTTCCTACTTTTGTTTCCTTTGAAAAATATGAATGTTTTTGCTTGTTTTTACCATGTTGTGTTCTACTTACCATGTTGTGTTCTACTTGTCCTTACCATGTTGTGTTCTACTTGTCCTTACCATGTTGTGTTGAAACTTGTTTACATGTAGTGAACAGCACAAACATGTAAGATCAAAAAAAATTAACAAACATGAGACCATACTTTGTTCTAATTGTCTTTACCATTTAAATAGATTACACACTGTTTGATGTTATTATGAATAGTGGCCATTGACTCACGGGGCCAGAAACATGACTCTGAATAATCTAAGACAGATTAGATGTAGACCTTCTTTTCTAACTTGTAGTACATAAGGGTTTCTATCTTGTCTAGACATCAATTTTCAAGATCTATTTATAAAAATGAGAATGGCCGTTGTCTGGGCTTGAATCCACAATGCCTCATAGGCCGATCTTGCCTCTGAAATCAATTATGACTGTAGCTAGTCTCATAAAGTCACTCATTTATAAAAACAGCTTGCCTGATCTCGCTCTCCAATGTTTGCCAGCTTGTTTAAAACAAAATAAAATCCGTAATGCTGCACACACAGTATAATACACATGTACTTACATATGCAACACAGGCACACGCGTACCCACACAAGCCTTGACTTGTATCAGCACCTCGCCTGCAGAAACGGTGGGTTCTTGGCTTATGTTGAATTTTCATCATTTTCACACCACCAAAAATCGGTCAAATTCCATGATCGCTCTTCATATTCTTGAGTTTCCGTTTGATTGGTGATAGCAAGTTACATTGGTTCAATTGGCGGCTTCTGGTTTGGCTTCTGGCTTTGCCGCTCAGCAACTTAAACCGGTTGCTGTGCATGCGCTTCGGTGGTTTCAGGCATTGTGTTCTCGTAGATGTTTTATCCTTCCTTTTTATTAAAAGGTTTCTTTTTCTGTGGGGTTTTTTAATACTTTTTTGTTTTCTTTTGTCAAAATCCCCGAATGTTTTTGCTATTTTTTTGTCTGATGAATCGCTTCACTCTTCAGGAAGTCCTCGAATGAAGATGTGATAGTGGTGTGTCTCAGATCGATAATCATCTTCGACTGAGTGAAACAGATAAGGCTGCTCTTCAACGTTGGTTTAGTAAAACCAAATATTTTCGAAGACTTTGCAAATGTGCAATTTGAAAGTAGACAAACATGAGACCAGACAAAAAATTAACACAATGAGTTTGCGGGTGAAGGAAAATGGGGATAATTGAAAGTACCTTTATTGTAGAAGTAGGGGAGGGGAGTTTCAGGGTTAAGCATAGACGTTCAGCATTACAACACTGTTTGATGTTAATTATGAATACATGGCCATTGACTCACGGGGAGCAACATGACTCTGAATCCATCTAAGACAGATTAGAGCAAGACCTTCTTTTCTACATAGGTAGTACAGTAACGACAGCCATTCGTTCCATCTTGTCTAGACATCTCGATTTTCGAGAGCCCGTCTAGAGTTTACTTGAAAAAACTCGAGAACTTTTCAGCCGTTGTCTGGGCTTGAATCCACAATCTTTTCGCTGAAGGCCGACATCTTGCCTCTGAACAACATCGAGTCCCTTCAGACTCGGCGAAATAAAAAGGCTCTCCCTCTCCTCTCCCTCTCACTCTCACTCTCACTCTACTCTGCCTCTCCCTCTCCCTCCTCTCCCTCTCCATCTCTCCCCCCCCCCCCCTCAATGCCAGCTTATTTAAAATCCGCACAACAATGTAATCGTGGTAAGCAATGGCAGACTACCCCATTATAACGTATCTACATACGTGATAAGCAATGGCAGACACCCACATACATACCACACAGCACCCATGACACAATACAGACACCCCATTATGACGTATCTACATACACTCACACGTGTACACATAAAGAAAACACCATTATGAAATATATGCTGACGTGGTAAAAAAGATTAATTTCTTTCAGTGTCGCTAAATCAGTTCGTTCAACATTCCATGATCATGTTCATTCGATATCACCAGCTTGTCTGTTTGATTGATTGATAGCAACCTGCTCGTGTGCGTTCAATAGGAATCGACCTTGTCAGGCTGCGTTCAGCAAGGCAGTCGCCGCGCAGGGGTGATTCTTAAAACGCGAGGCAGTCTTGCTGGTAAGCATGCGAAGACTACTCCATCAATAACTTGTCACTAGTCAGTTCCTCGTGTTGGTTCATAGACTACCCCCCGCTGACTTTTTTTTAAAGGTCAGCCTGGTGGCAGTGTCGCCGCGCCTGTCGCTTCTAGCCACTTAGTTTGCCGTCCGTCAACGTCCCAGAAACTTAATTGCCGTTGCTTATCGTCTGCTCTACGTGTCACCGGTCATTATGACGTTTAGACCCGAACGAGGCCCAGTGCATAGTGGTAGCGTCATCGAGCCCAATCAGATAATCGATCTTCGATGAGTGCAAACAGATAATGCAAAGAATTTCATCACGTTGGTTTACTGTAAAACTCAAATTATATTTTCGTGGTATTCGAATTGGATGATAATGTACAATTTTGTTGGAAGAAAGCACTAGTGATTGCATGATAAGCAATGGATTGAACCCAATGTATCATGAGCGGTGATCTCAATGAGAAATGGGGATAAGGTGAAAGTACCTTTTATTGTAGAAGTCAGCCTAAGTGGGAGGACTGGAGTCAAATACAATAAAGAGGTAACAACCAGCGCTTGGACAACCATTTGTTTGTTTGTTTAATTAGAATTGACATTGTCCATCATGTGCGGTGGATCTCAAACTAATTAAGAGGAGCAAGATGAAAGGATGAGTAAAAGAGTGAAAGCAATGAAGCAGACTTCCAGCAACGACAATACGACCACTACATAGGCCCAACAATAACAGACAGCCATTCGACATTGAGTCGTACCACTAGTTTGCCCGTGAGCTTAGTTGGGGCAGTACTATGTTTATGTTGTTTAGAATACCAACCTACAAGAGGCACAAGAGGTAGCGCAGCCTTGGTAGAGCGCCCATTATGGAGTTCGATTTCCTGACTAGTCAGCCTACGTGATAAGCAATGGCAGACTACCCAACAGCGATGAGGGTAGCTAGTTCATTCAGTTAGCCTGCATGATAAGCAATGGCAGACTACCCCATTATGACGTATCTACGACTAGTCAGCCTACGTGATAAGCAATGGCAGACTACCCCATTATGACGTAGCTACCACTAGTCAGCCTGCGTGGTAAGCAATGGCAGACTACCCCATTATGACGTAGCTACCACTAGTTAGCCTGCGTGGTAAGCAATGGCAGACTACCCCATTATGACGTAGCTACCACTAGTCAGCCTGCGTGATAAGCAATGGCAGACTACCCCATTATGACGTAGCTACCACTAGTTAGCCTGCATGATAAGCAATGGCAGACTACTAGTCCCATTATGACGTGATCTACCACTAGTCAGCCTGCGTGGTAAGCAATGGCAGACTACCCCATTAGCCTGCGTGGTAAGACGTGAGCTACCACTAGTCAGCCTGCGTGATAAGCAATGGCAGACTGCCCCATTATGACGTAGCTACCACGAGTTGGCAGACTACTCCATTATGACGTACCATGATAAGCAATGGCAGACTACCCCATTATGACGTAGCTACCACTAGTCAGCCTGCGTGGTAAGCAATGGCAGACTACCCCATTATGACGTAGCTACCACTAGTCAGCCTGCGTGATAAGCAATGGCAGACTACCCCATTATGACGTAGCTTCCACTAGTTAGCCTACGTGGTAAGCAATGGCAGACTACTCCATTATGACGTAGCTACCACTAGTCAGCCTGCGTGGTAAGCAATGGCAGACTACCCCATTATGACGTAGCTACCACTAGTTAGCCTGCGTGGTAAGCAATGGCAGACTACCCCATTATGACGTATCTACCACTAGTCAGCCTGCGTGATAAGCAATGGCAGACTACCCCATTATGACGTAGCTACCACTAGTTAGCCTGCATGATAAGCAATGGCAGACTACCCCATTATGACGTATCTACGACTAGTCAGCCTACGTGATAAGCAATGGCAGACTACACCATTATGACGTAGCTAGTACCACTAGTCAGCTACCACGAGTCAGCCTGCGGTAAGCAATGGCAGACTACCCCATTATGACGTAGCTACCACGAGTCAGCCTGCGTGGTAAGCAATGGCAGACTACCCCATTATGACGTAGCTACCACTAGTCAGCCTGCGTGGTAAGCAATGGCAGACTGACGCCCCATTATGACGTAGCTAACACTAGTAATAGAGAAGCGTGATAAGCAATGGAGAGGGGATTAAGCAATCGAAAAGAAACTCGAGAAAATGTTCAACCTACCGCGGCTTGAACCCACAACCCACTACCCCACTATGTCGTATGCCTAGAAAACTACCAATGTCTCTTCTCGTACTCCTGACGACCTTATGCTGAACTCTCTCTGGTTACGGAAATTACTTCCTTTTCTTTTTTGCTTTTACAACGTCCAACTCGGCATTGCTAAGATTCGAACTTAATTACCCCACAAGCCTAAGTCTGGCTGCCTAATCACCAGGCTGTCGATGCCTTTGGGCCAAATTACAGCGTCACATTTATATAGTATCAAGATCGAACCGTGATCTTATCTTACGGAGGGGAGGTAATCCTTTTTGGCCAGCAGTCACCTCTCTGCAGCCTAGCTACTCACCACACCGTAGCAACAAGTTGTTTCCTTGAAATTTACCCCTGTCATCGTATACAGTGATCTCCTGTTGAATTAAGATGAAACTTGCACGTTTCTTTGTTTGTTTCGTTGAAATTTACCCCGTCCACCATTGTGGTGATCTCAGTGTGGATTAAGAGCAAACAACAAGGTGAAAGATAAGTGAAATAGTAAAATGTAAAAAGGACCTACCACCCACACCCATCAATGGCCCACACAAGGACCTACCACCCGAACCCATCAATGGCCCACACAAGGACCTACCACCCGAACCCATCAATGGCCCACACAAGGACCTACCACCCGCACCCATCAATGGCCCACAAGGACAAGGACCTACCACTACCACCGCACCCATCAATGGCCCACACAAGGACCTACCACCCGCACCCATCAATGGCCCACACAAGGACCTACCACCCGCACCCATCAATCACCAATTCCTACCTAGAAGTAGGCTCAGGTTGACTCGTCGTCACATTCAATACTCTTATCCTTATAGCTCTTTTCTTTCTTTTTTCTGGTCTTTTCTTTATTCTACCAAAGATAACGACGAAGATAATTTTGTGTTTTTAATCTATCCTGGGAGGGGGGGGGGAAATCAGGTCAGGAAGAAAAAAATATAAAAAGTGGAGATGAATTTAAAGTCCGTATCCCAAGCATAAGTAAAACACAGGCTCACCGACTATACATCATTAGGCTCACATACTCTACATCATTAGGCTCACAGACTCTACATCATTAGGCTCGCAGACTTTACATCATTAGGCTCGCAGACTTTACATCATTAGGCTCACAGACTACATTATTAAGCTCACATACTCTACATCATTTGGCTCACAGATTACATCATTAAACTCACCGACTCTACATCATTAGGCTCACAGACTCTACATCATTATGCTCACCGACTTTACATCATTAAGCTCACACTCTACATCTTTAGGTTCACAGACTCTCCATCGTTATGCTCACAGACTCTACATCATAAAGCTCACAGATTCTACATTATTTGGCTCACAGACTCTACATCATTAGGCTCACAGACTCTACATCATTAGGCTCACAAAAATCTACATCATTTGGCTCACAGACTCTACATTATTAGGCTCACAGACTCTACATCATTAGGCTCACAGACTCTACATCATTAGGCTCACAGACTCTACATCATTAGGCTCACAGACTCTACATCATTAGGCTCACCGACTCTACATCATTAGGCTCACCGACTCTACATCATTAGGCTCACCGACTCTACATCATTAGGCTCACAGACTCTACATCATTAGGCTCACAGACTCTACATCATTAGGCTCACAGACTCTACATCATTAGGCTCACAGACTCTACATCATTAACTTCCCAGCAAGTCATTTCATTCAAATCCCTTCTCAACACCCTGAAAAGCATACAATACAACTGGCTGTTATGGGCTTTATACTAATTATATGACAAGATCCTATTTTGCCTATAGCTGAGTACTCATTTACACCTAAGTTAAGAGGGAAAGCAGAGTGAAGTACCTTTGCTAATGGCCTCATTCATGTCACTCTCTCTCATCGGTCTTACAAAATATAATAAAAGTTAGACCCCCTCAACCCCCACCTCTTTTCCGTATGCCCCCGCCCCTTTCTCCGACACTCTTAATACGTGTATCTGCGTTCTATCTCTCGGCAAAGACACACATACATTCATACACAGGGGGGGGGGGGGGGGGGCTGTATGCAAGACAGCAGAGGTTAAAACAGTAGATATATATCACTGAGAACGTCAATTTTTTAACCTCTGCTGTCTTGCATACAGCCCCTCCCCTCCCCGATACCCACTCTTTCACCTTCGTTCAGGTCGGACCCTCCCGACATAAATCTCACCTCTTCTCACCTCTTCTCCCCTCACTCTTACCCTTCAAATATACACATGAACACACGTGAACACACACGTACACATATACAATCACGCATAAAAATGCCCACATACATACACACTCACACATATCCACACACGTATATTCACACATAGACGACACGCACACAAACACATACAAATACACAGGCACACAAACGCACACACACACATGAACAAATAGACACACACAAATACACACGCACAAATACACACAAACAAAACACACATATATACATACACATATACACACACATACACATACATGTACACATATCTCTTCGCTTCACTTGTACCATAACTGTCACTCGATGTGCACACGTCAATTCTCCTAGACTTAAAGGGATCATACGAGTCAAAACTTTATGTTCAACAAAACTTCTATCAAAGTCCTTATCCAAGTCAAAACTTCTATCAAAGTCCCTATCCAAGTCAAAACTTCTAGCAAAGTCCTTATCCAAGTCAAAACTTCTATCAAAGTCCCTATCCAAGTCAAAACTTCTATCAAAGTCAAAACATATCCAAGCCAAAACTTCTATCAAAGTCCTTATCCAAGTCAAAACTTCTATTAAAGTCCTTATCCAAGTCAAAACTTCTATCAAAGTCCTTATCTTATCCAAGTCAAAACTTCTATCAAAGTCCTTATTATCCAAGTCCTTATCAAAACTTCTATCAAAGTCCTTATCCAAGCCAAAACTTCTATCAAAGTCCTTATCCAAGTCAAAATCCAAGTCAAAACTTCTATCAAAGTCCCTATCCAAGTCAAAACTTCTATCAAAGTCCTTATCCAAGTCCCAAGAAGACGGCTTGTGGTGTGGTTGGAGGAAATAGCACACTACACTACCAGCGGGTTTCCAAACAACACTGCAGTAAACATGTTTTCTCTCTTGGTGTGGGTGAAGCATTTTGAGTTCAAACGTTTATTCACTGATGCCTGAGACACATTCCACACATCAAATGGATGGATAAAAGTACACACAAAGAACTTTGGGACAAGACACAAACAAAGAACTTTGGGACAAGACAAACAAAGAACTTTGGGACAAGACACAAACAAAGAACTTTGGGACAAGACACAAACAAAGAACTTTGGGACAAGACACAAACAAAGAACTTTGGGACAAGACACAAACAAAGAACTTTGGGACAAGACACATCAATAAGCAATACAAGGACAAATTAAGACCAAAAAATGGGGCTGGCTGGGACACAGTTTTCGAAAACCAACAGCAAATAACATGCCTGGCCATAAAATGGAATCTACAAGGGAAGAGAGGCTGAGGGAGACCAAAAACAATGATGGAGGAGGTCAGGTCAAACCTGACAAAAGATTCGACAGCTTTGGCCTTTCCTGGAACCCAACACTGATACAGAGATGATGGCGCGGGACATAACGAATTGGAGAAACCAAATTGGCGACCTACGCCTCACCCTGGGTACAAGGGTTGAAGTCAAGTCAAGTCAAGTCAAGTTGTGGGTGGGTAGCTAGCGGATGCTGCTGGTAGGTTTTGCTTTTTTCCTTTCTCTCTTTCACGTATCTTTCACCTTGCTGTTTTCCTCTGAGCTCGCCGTGAGATCACCACATGTTGTAACTGGGGTAAATTTCTATGAGACAAACAAACAAACCTCGGTACTGTGTAACTGCTAAAATCTAAATTATACTTGCAACGTTCAGTGAGGTGTGTCATATATATTATACTTCCAACGTTCAGTGAGGTGTGTCATACATATTATACTTCCAACGTTCAGTGAAGTGTGTCATGTATATTATACTTTCAACGTTCAGTGAAGTGTGTCATATATATTATACTTCCAGCGTTCAGTGAGGTGTGTCATATATATTATACTCCCAATGTTCAGTGAGGTGTGTCATCAGTTTTGCTCAAGGATTTTCTGTTTTTTATGCCATCAAACCAGCTGACATGTTGAAAAGCTGCATCCTTGGACTAATCCCGAGTGCAGAATGACCGTATTTATATCGTCTATCCGCCCAGGAGGCCATTTCATGCAAATTCCATCTCAAGTCCAAGGGAGTATACAGTACAGATGTATGTTAGGCGCGTTACACTAACAGTCTGAAAAAATTCTTCTCTGACTATAGTTGAGTACTGATTTACGTCTGAGTCAAGTGGGGAAAGACAAGCGAGATAATTTTCCTTAGTTGTTACTTCCATTGAAATTTACCCGGTCCCCAATATGCGATTGTCTTGTGGTGAAAATCAAAAGGAAACAGCAATATGGAGGGTAGGAGAATGAGTCAAAGGCAGAAGAAGAAGCTACCGGTAACTCTCGTCAACCGCTCTATTTGCTAAGCCCCTGTGGGTCAACAGGCAAACTTGCAACACCAACGTTTCTAGAAACCGCATCTTCAATCAACAAGGGGATTCGGTAGTCCAGAGGCAAGGTGTCGGCCTCTCAACCAAAAGGTTTCGTGGTAGTTTCAAACCTCCCCCCCTATCCCTTTGCCTAGTCCAGGTAATGAATCAACAAATATTCCCATCGGAGACGGACGATATAAATGCGGTCCCGTATGCAGATCACAAAACTCTGTGCATGTTAAAGATCCCTTGGATATTTACAGGGCAGTCCGGGCAAAACAAAAATCTTATTAAAAGCCGAAATCACATTAGTTTTAGATGTGGGTTTAAAAAAATAATTATAACTTTATAATCAAGCTTTCCTCTTTTTCCTGCAGCTTGCACATTTCAATTTCCTGTGTAAAAACAAATTTCCCTCTGGGAGGAAATAAAGTATTTGAATTTGAATTTGAATGTCAAAATCATCGACTGCTTAATACCCATCCCTTTGTTACTTTCACAAAAGCACATTTTGTCTGTTTGTTGCCTGTCTGTCTCTCTCTTTCAACGTTTTTCTGTACGTCATTCTGTCTGCCTGTCTTTCTGACTCAATCTGTCTATTTTCCAACCTGTCTCTCTTCCGTCACTCCCTCCCCTCAATCCATCCCTCTCCCTCCTCAATCCTCTCCTCTCCTCTCTCTCTCTCTCTCTCTCTCTCTCTCTCTCTCTCTCTCTCTCTCTCTCTCTCTCTCTCTCTCTCTCTCTCTCTCTCTCTCTCTCTCTCTCTTTCTCCTCTCTCCTCTCCTCCTCTCTCTCCTCTATTTGTCTCTCTCCACACAATCCCATTTTTCCATTGACAAACTGACAAGTTCCACACAGCCACTGCAGGCAAGACATGTGTATGGCCGCCTTGCCAGACTAGCAGACGACTGGCTGCCTATCCGATCTATACTGGCCGCCATCTTCCTCTTCCCACGCATTCCCAGGTCTGGAATTGGAATACGCATGACATCATCATTCTAAACATTGATCGGTTTTAACAAACAATGGGACCCCCCCCCCTCCGATCGATCTTCAATAACCGACACAACCAACACCCACGATATCGTATTCCCACACAGCACATGGTGAACCGAGGAGTGCGTGTGTTGCCTTGTCCAACATACTCTGTTCAGCCAAGGTGAGTAAGAGGAAACGGCAAGATGAAAGACATTGGATTTGATTTACACCTAATTTTATCGTCCGCCTCCGATGGGGCTAGGTGTCTACCCACCTACCTGGACCAGGAGGTGTGAGGAGGAGGGGGGGGGGGGTAGAGTAGATACTACTCGAAAAAATCTCGAGAAAATGCTTCAACCGTCGGCGGGGCTCAAACTCACGACCTTTTGGTTGAAAGTCGACACCTGGCATTTGGCATCTAGACTATCAGCCCCTCACAAGATGGAAAACATTTAGACTACTCAGCCCCTGATGGAAGACATCTAGAAGACAGCCCTCACAAAATGGAAGACATCTAGACTACTCAGCCCCTCACAAGATAGAAGACATCTAGAATACTCAGCCCCTCACAAGATAGAAGACATCTAGACTACTCAGCCCCTCACAAGATAGAAGACATCTAGACTACTCAGCCCTCACAAGATGGAAGACATCTAGACTACTCAGCCCCTCACAAGATAGAAGACATCTAGACTACTCAGCCCCTGGCAAGATGGAAGACATCTAGACTACTCAGCCCTGGCAAGATGGAAGACATCTAGACTACTCAGCCCCTCACAAAATGGAAGACATCTAGACTACTCAGCCCTGGCAAGATGGAAGACATCTAGACTACTCCCCCCCCTCACAAGATGGAAGACATCTAGACTACTCAGCCCCTCACAAGATAGAAGACATCTAGACTACTCAGCCCCTCACAAGATAGAAGACATCTAGACTACTCAGCCCCTCACAAGATAGAAGACATCTAGACTACTCAGCCCCTCACAAGATGGAAGACATCTAGGCTACTCAGCCCCTCACAAGATAGAAGACATCTAGGCTACTCAGCCCCTCACAAGATAGAAGACATCTAGACTACTCAGCCCCTCACAAGATACAAGACATCTAACTACTAGGACAGCCCTCACAAGATAGAAGACATCTGGACTACTCAGCCCCTGTACAAGATGGAAGACATCTAGACTACTCAACCCCTCACAAGATAGAAGACATCTAGACACTCAGCCCTGGCAAGATGGAAGACATCTAGACTACTCAGCCCTGGCAAGATGGAAGACATCTAGACTACTCAGCCCCTGGCAAGATGGAAGACATCTAGACTACTCAGCCCCTCACAAGATGGAAGACATCTAGACTACTCAGCCCTCACAAGATAGAAGACATCTAGACTACTCAGACCCCTCACAAAATGGAAGACATCTGTAACGACTGTCACTAAATAAAGATACAAGAAGAAGGATCTAACATTTACACCCGCTTGTTTATTTCGTGTTTTTGTTGGGGTCTCCTTGTAATAAATTGTTCTTTTGTTGTTATTGTTTTATATTGTTTTGTTTGATTTGTTGTTGCTTTTTTTACTTTTGGGGATGTGGGGAGGGGAAGAAAGGATATTTTGTTTCAAGATTGAATCTAGACTAATCAGTCCCTATGGAAGATTTCTAGAACTCAGGGGTGAGATAGAAGACATCTAAACAGCCCCTCACAAGATGAAATGACATCTGTGAACGAATGTGGCAAGATGGAAGACATCTAAACTCAGCCCCTGGCAAGATGGAATACATCTGTGAACCAATGCAAAATGGAAGACATCTAGACTAAGATGAAGGAAGACATCTAGACCAATGTCTCACAAAGGAAAACAAGAACTCAGCCCCTCACAAGATGGAAACATCACGTGAACCAATCACAAAATGGAAAAAAAGAAAAATGAAATACACGTGAACCAATGCTAAAAATTTGAAAGAAAAAAAAATGAAATACATGTGAACCAATGTAAAAGGAAGAAAAGAAAAGAAATGTTTTGAAATTTACACGTGAAAGGGAAATACAGAGTGTTGTGAAAAAAGAGAAGAAAGACAAAGAATAGAAAGACGAAATACACGTGAACCAATGTAAAGGAAAAGGAAAGACGAAATACACGTGAACCAATGTAAAAAACTAAAGACGAAATACACGTGAACCAATGTAAGAGGAAGAAAGAAAGACGAAATACACGTGAACCAATGTAAAAGGAAAGAAAGAAAGACGAAATACACGTGAACCAATGTAAAAGGAAAAGAAATGAAAGACGTTAACCAATGTAAAAGGAAAAGAAAGAAAGAAAAATGAAATACACGTGAACCAATGTAAAAGGAAAGAAAGAAAGAAAGTAAAAAGAAAAAAGATCTACCAGCACCTTCCGCTTGTTTATTTTTGGTTTTGTTGTTTCACTCCGTCCATCGTAATATGCGATGATCTCAGGGTAAAATCAGAAGCAACCGGATAAAACTCACGTGACTGGGTGTAAAAGGAAAAAGAGAAGGAACTAGCAGCAGCATTGTTCCTTCTAATTCTTTATCTAGTCTGTATGCGTACATTTTTGTTGTTGTGCAAAGTTTGACGAAACAATCCCAAATTGTGCGCAGTGTGTCCATGGGAATGAACGCTAGACAAGAAACGTGATGTGGGTTTGGTTTTTGGTTTTATTGGTGAGCGGAGACATTTCTTAACTGTGCGCATCCTTACTCCCTGGTGTGCGCGCGCACACGCGCACAGCTAAGTAGGAAGATTGGCCTGCTGAGGCTAACCTTCCACAATTATTATGTAACCATAATAATACGGGATGAACAGGCGTAACCCAAGGGCTTCTATTAACGTCATCATGACATACTCACGTCATGTGAGTGGTGATTAGGCTTACCTTGATTTCATACACACACACCAACACCCACATAACTTCACACACACCTACACACACACAGACACACAAACACACACATACACACACACATCCTCATTCACATACACACACCTACACACCTACACACCCACACTCTTTTACATACACCTTCACTAACTCACGCACACACACCCCCTCATCACACACGCACACCCCCTCACACACACCCCTCACTCACTCCCTCACACACACACCCTCTCACTCCCTCACACACACACCCTCTCACTCCCTCACACACACACCCCTCACTCCCTCACTCCCTCACACACACCCCTCACTCACTCCTTCACACACACACACACACACCCCCCTCACTCACTCCCTCACACACACCCCTCTCACTCCCTCACACACACACCTCTCACTCACTCCCTCACACACACACCCTCTCACTCACCCTCACACACACACCCTCTCACTCACTCCCTCACACACACACCCTCTCACTCCCTCACACACACACCCTCTCACTCACTCCTCACACACACACCCCTCTCACTCCCTCACACACACCCCCTCTCACTCCCTCACACACACCCCCTCTCACTCCCTCCACACACACACCCGAGAACTCACACACACACACCCTCTCACTCCCTCACACACACTCCCTCACACACACACACCCTCTCACTCCCTCACACACACACCCCTCTCACTCACTCCCTCACACACACACCCCCTCACTCACTCACACACACACCCTCTCACTCCCTCACACACACACCCTCTCACTCACTCACACACACACCCTTACTCACACACAAACCCTCACTTACACACACACCCTCACTCACACACGTTCATTCACGTACAGGCTCACTCACACACACACACACACACACATCCTCACTCACACACACACACACACACGTTCACTCTCACACACTTACACACATACACACACCTACACATCCTCACTCACACATACCCTCACCCACACACAAACACACCCTCCCTCACACACACACACACACACACACACACACACGCACACACCGTTTGAACCCCAAAGCCCCCCCTGCCATCAGCTTGACGAGATGTGCAGTAAGGGAGTGAAATAAAATCAATAGCCCTGGCAGTTACTCAGCAGGTGCGGTTTGGGGACCTGCCACTCTGCCACTCTGCCACGGACAGAAAGCACCTTTCTATAGTGTGTGTGTAAGTGTGTAGTGCGTGTGTGTGTGTGAGAGAGAGAGTATGTATGTGTGTGTGTGTGTGTGTGTGTGTGAGAGAGAGTATGTGTGTGTGTGTATGTTGTGTGTGTGTGTGTAGAGTATGTGTGTGTGTGTTCATGTGTGTGTGTGTGTGTGTGTGTGTGTGCGTGTATGTGTGTGTGTGATGAGTATGTGTGTGAGAGACAATGTGTGTGTGAGTATGTGTGTGAGAGAGAGAACAGAGTGTGTGTGTGCGTAAAGTGTGAGAGAGAGAGTGTGTGTGTGTGTGTGTGTGAGAGACAGAGTGTATGTGTTTGTGAAGATAGAGTGTATGTGTGTGTGTGAGAGAGACAACAGGTGTGTGTGTGTAAGAGAGAGAGTGTGTGTGTGTGTAGAGAAAGGTGTGTGTGTGAGTGTGTGTGCTGAGAGAGAGAGTGTGTGTGTGTGTGTGTGTTTACGTGTATGCATGTGTGTGTTTATGTGTGTGCATGTGTGTGTCCCTTTAGCCAGTCTTGTCAACTCAGAATTATTTTTATTTTGGCATTAAGTTGTTTTGAAAACAAAACAAATATTTTTTTATATAAAAAAAGATCTTAAGTTCTCAGCTGGAAATAAAGTCTGAAGTTATGACTCTATTTCCAGCTGAGAACTTCAGATCTTTTATTTAAAAACTGTCCAACCTTCCAGGGTTTGAACCCACGACCTTTTGGTTGAGAGGCTGACACTTTACCCCAGCAAACAGAGACGAAGTTGGTTGTACATGTATTTTCTGTGCTGTGAGACAGACAAGACAACCCATTGACGACTGTAAAATGTAAACTATAAACTATAATGAATGATGGTTTTCTTATTGCTCGTCTTACAGCTTCTCCCGTTAGGGGTCGCCACCAACAGATCAACTAACTCCACTTTGTCATATCCTATTCGCCCTCATCTATTGCACCAACGATCTTTGACAATGATTAACACTGGCCGAATGTGTAGATGGGACGATATCACTGCGGGCCAATGTAATATCGACCTCGTCCACTTGGCTGTCTGATCTTGCCATGTCCCCCGCCCTACTTTATGTTCTGATAACAGACACATACTCCCTGGGATAAATGCGCCTTGCTGCAAAACAAAAGAGGCTTGTAAATATGTTTCTTTCCTTCTCGTTTCGCTCCATACATTTTTCCTTTCCTTGATTTTTTTAAAGTTTTTTTCTCAATTCGAAGAGTGGGTGGTGCAGTGGCAAGGTGATGATGGCCTCTCAAGTGTAAAGGTCATGGGTTCGTGTCCCGACAGGTTGAGACACGTCGGGTGAATCAACACCTAGTCACATCGGAAACATACGAAGAAATGGTCTTGTGTGAAGATCAGAAAGCCTTTCTCTGTGGTTTGTCGGAAAAGATCCCTTGGCAGTTGACAGGGCAACTGGGCAAATTAAAAAACCTACCGAAATCCATTACATCTCCTAAGTTGTCGATGTGAGATAAATCAAATCAAATCAACGTTCGATTCTCAGTGCTTCAGTGATATTTTTAATGTTGCCCCGAATGCCATGTGAACATCCAAGGGACCTTTAACGTGTACACAGTGTTGGAATGTGCACAAGGGACCTCCTTTTATCATCCGACTCTGTTGGCGTTAGGTGTCGATCCACCTACCTGGACCACGGGGTAGGGTTTACTCGAAAAAAAACTCGAGAAACTTTCAACCCTTCGGAGTTTGAACTCACGACCTTTTGGTTGAGAGGACAACATCTTACCTCTGGACTAACGAGTCGCTTATGACAGTACAGAATGGAACCCGTCACCAGTGACGTCCACGTCACCAATCGTCACATCGTCGCCAGAGGATACGATTTGCGAACCCAGCCAATTACACTCCTTTTGGAAAAAAGATTTCCTTTACCGAGATCCAATCCAGCAATGACTAGCACAGGTGTCATCACTAACACTTTCCGCCACATTAATGTCATATGCAAGCCTTTTATACAACGAGTGATATCAAGTAGTATCATTAGATCGAGTCAGTATTCGATACTGACGTTACACGGGTAGGATGAACGATACTATTCGAACTTTTTAATCACAAGCCTGCTGAAAACGGTGGCTCGGGGAAATAGAAATGTTACTCAAAGACCGGGAAACAATGAAATGTCCCTTAATCAACGTATCTCCGGGTATAAAAATTTCCCCAACTGAAGCCGATCTTGGAATCATTTAGAAACTACAAGTAAAGTTTGGTTGGTCTTAGTGACCTGGCCACGAAGCCATTGACCCACAGAGAACGACCAGCTCAGAATTATATATTGTAGATGTATAGCTGTTTGTAATTATTTATATATTGTAGATGTATAGCTGTTTGTAATTGTCTATCTATCTTCCATCGTCAAAGTATTTTACTAAAACAACTTGTTGAAGTCGATCCACGAGCTCGAATATGATGACAGGATACGTGCTGAGTAGAGCCTGTCGTTCAGGTCCTTGTGAAAGCAACACATTTGCCACACACTCTCCCGTTTTACCACAAACACAGCTTACACGCTACACACTAGAGGCGACGCAGCAATGTTTGAATGTTTTAAATATAAGCCCAAACACATCTCAATTTTCCAGTGTTACAGTTTGTTGTAGTTGATCCACACAGCAAATAGCAAGTCAAAGATCGACTGTCGTACGACAAAGAAGACCGAAAGTTGAGAGCCGAAAATTGATTGGGGGAAATTCTATTCTTAAATGGCGTAGAGTCACAAAAAGGGGATGATGCCCCCATATATTGGAATGTGTTCAGTGATGATGCCCCCATATATTGGAATGTGTTCAGTGATGATGTCCCCATATATTGGAATGTGTTCAGTGATGATGTCCCCATATATTGAAATGTGTTCAGTGATGATGCCCCCATATATTGAAATGTGTTCGGGGATGATGTCCCCATATATTGGAATGTGTTCGGGGATGATGCCCCCATATATTGAAATGTGTTTAGTGATGATGCCCCCATATATTGGAATGTGTTTAGTGATGATGCCCCCATATATTGGAATGTGTTCATAGGGGATGATGTCCCCATATATTGGAATGTGTTTAGTGATGATGTCCCCATATATTGGAATGTGTTCGGGGATGATGTCCCCATATATTGGAATGTGTTTAGTGATGATGCCCCCATATATTGGAATGTGTTTAGTGATGATGCCCCCATATATTGAAATGTGTTTGAATGTGGGATGATGTCCCCATATATTGGAATGTGTTCGAGTGATGATGTCCCCATATATTGGAATGTGTTCAGTGATGATGTCCCCATATATTGAAATGTGTTCAGTGATGATGTCCCCATATATTGGAATGTGTTTAGTGATGATGTCCCCATATATTGGAATGTGTTTAGTGATGATGCCCCCCATATATTTGAATGTGTTTAGTGATGATGCCCCCATATATTGGAATGTGTTTGTAGTGATGATGTCCCCATATATTGGACTGTGTTCAGTGATGATGCCCCCATATATTGGAATGTGTTTAGTGATGATGCCCCTATATATGGAATGTGTTTGGATGATGTGTTGGAATGTGATGATGATCCCCATATATTGGAATGTGTTCAGTGATGATGCCCCCATATATTGGAATGTGTTCAGTGATGATGTCCCCATATATTGGAATGTGTTCAGTGATGATGTCCCCATATATTGGAATGTGTTCAGTGATGATGCCCCCATATATTGGAAAGTGATGATGCCCCCATATATTGAAATGTGTTCAGTGATGATGTCCCCATATATTGAAATGTGTTCAGTGATGATGCCCCCATATATTGAAATGTGTTCAGTGATGATGTCCCCATATATTGGAATGTGTTCAGTGATGATCCCCATATATTGAAATGTGTTCAGTGATGATGTCCCCATATATTGAAATGTGTTCAGTGATGATGTCCCATATATTGGAATGTGTTCAGTGATGATGTCCCCATATATTGGAATGTGTTCGGGGATGATGGCGCCCCATATATTGGAATGTGTTCAGTGATGATGGATATATTGGAATGTGTTCACTGATGATGTCCCCATATATTGGAATGTTTCAGACAACATGCACAACGTGTGTTACCGACACCTATACTCATTCGTAGGCTGAATTGTAGATAAACATATCGATGGATGGATGGGATGGTGGGTGCGTGGATGGATAGATGGACGGACTGAGGGGCGGAGCGGACGGACGGGCGGACGGACAGGCTGGAATTGTGGTTTGACGGACGGACGGACGGATCGCTTGTAGGACTTGATTTTAGTTTGACGGACTTCAGACGGATTAACCGACCGACAGACCTTGATCCGACCGACGGACCGACCGATTACCGACTGCCGGCAGATGATAGTTTGAGACAGACAGACAGAAGACAGGCAAATAGATAGATAGATAGATAGATAGATAGATAGAGTAGATAGAAGATTGTGTAATAATATATTATATTAAATTGTATTCTCAATGGAAATGCCGAATTATATTGACAGATTTATTATGTCCTTAACTCTGATTGGATAAATTGTCACAAAACCAATAGAGCCTAATACAACAACAGCCGATTGAGCTCGAGCAGTGGCTTTTCGTACCACCTGTGCTCTTGCAATTCCCCACGTCCACCGAGTGTAGTAAGCTCAGGACAAAAAGCAAGATGAAAAAGGTGTGAAAGAGGCAGAGGAAGGAAAGAAGGGCCTACCAGCAGGTCCTGACAACCGCCCATAGTCAAACATCAGTGATTACTTGACAATAAAGTTGATACTAAATGCAGTCTTCAATTCGACTAAGATCACAGAAAGAAAGAAAAGAGAAATGTATAATGATGGAAAGAAGGATGGAGGAAAACAGAGAATGACTGGTTGATTAAAATTAGCCGGCGTAAAATTAGTGAGCCATCTCACTTTTTTCTTATAATTCCAGGATAAACGGTTCCATTAATAGCTTTTGGTGAAATAGTTGAAAATAGAAACGGTTCCAATACTAATATATAGCCTCTGAAACAACCTTTCAGCAAAATTGAAGAATGCCAAACCATCGAGACATTTAAAACCTTAGCACATGTATAAGAAGTCAATAGAGCAGGCAATCGGGTACAACAGGTGATGCAAGTCTTCACTATGAAGTTGTGGCCTGAAACAGGAAGAGGAAGAAGATATGAACTCTTCACTTTGCAAGTTCTGAAAATCACACTTTCTGGAAGTCCATATCAAAATGGCGACAAACGGCGGATGTCATTGGATTGGGATTTACCGTGTTTACACTTCTCATATAAAAAAAATTAAATGGGTCAACGCGTCGGTCCGTCACGCGTGGGATAGACCTTTTCTTCTTTTTTTTTTGTTTTAATCTTCCACCCACGTTTTCTCAAAATAGACAAGTTACGGTTAAGTCTATTTGTGAGATGACCACTATTGCGCTAAACCGACCAATTTACACAGTTCATCAAAGTAAAATCTCAGGGTCAACTAAGAGCAGACAGGAAGATGAAAGTCGTGTGAAATAAGTAGGGAAAGAGGCAGGACCTACCAGTAGTGCCTGCCCAACTGTCCGCAAAGAAAATGGAGA
>JAXRKP010000547.1:232500-235000 GCA_037039925.1 Doris montereyensis
GATATCTAACGCGTCAACCGTAACGATGATTCAGGGTGCAATTAAGATAAACCTCAAGATGAAAGACAAGTGTAAGGGGAGAGGAAAGGAGTATAACCTACAAAGAGAAACGCCCTAGTGTCCACAGGCCATCGAGGAAGAGGAGGAAGAGAGGAGGCAGAGGAAGAGGAGGAGGCAGCGAAAGAGGGGGAGGAGGAGGGGGGAGGATAAGTATAGAAGAAGAATGTTGATGACGATAGTGTTGCCGATAACATAGCAAAAGCCGTTTTCCATTGTTCTTAAGTGTAACCACAGTGCAGACTGTGCTGATTCAGCAAAGCACAGATACAGCCGATGAGATAACGCTAAAATAGGTCTAGTGGCGATTCCTGCCTTGGAGCATAGATCTACATTTTATCATTTGAAAATTGTCAATGAAATAACATTTTTTGTATTTGATTGTACTCACACCCACAACTACGGTGATCTCGCAGACAAGGCAAACGAAATTGAGCAAACACAAAATTGAATGGGGGAAGGGAGGGGAGAAGTTTCATGGTCGGGAACACCATTCAAATTTCGCTGGTGAGAGAGTTTTTAAAAAGTGAGCGCAACATGATATTATGTGAAACCATTTGCTTAGGCCTAGATCTCATTAAAATCTTTTTTTGTCGAAATAAATACTAGTGCAAACCCGTTTACAAAACGGATAAACAATGCTAGAGATCTATTTGAATGTTCAAATCTAATTGAGTATTCTACTGTGCACGATTCTCCAGTTCATTTTGTGGATCATGTATGTAAATTTGTGCAAACTTAGGTTTACCACCATCTTCTGGCATTAAAAGAATTGTACGATGGTGGACCTCACCATTAATTCGAAAGGTGAATATGCCAGGTGGTAAAATGTCTTCATTTGCTCCCAGAGATGTTGTTGCATGCACGTACATTTAAACGAAATTGCTTAGCAGCAAGAAATAGGTCTTTCATAAAAGGAGGAGTTGTCTGTAGTGGAGGAAGAATGACTTGTCCATTTGCACAGAAGAGACTTTTTAGTTTTCTTTCAACAGCTTTGCTTGACAGAGTTGCAAACTACTTCCATGACATACAGCTGGTGTCTCTGTACATTAGGGAAATGATGTAGATCTATAGCATTTTCTTGATCTGTACGCAGGTCTTCATGAGCTGTGTCTAGATCTAGATTTTGTTTTTGTCTTGAATCAAATTCTCATTCCTATAACAATGTATTTCGAAGTTTACCTCATGCAGGATTGGACTGGATATTGGACATTGGTCTAGATCTAGAGAATCTGCTCTTGCTTCTGTATTATTATCTAGATCTGGTCTTGATTATAGATCTAGATCTACATCATTGTCAACATTGTAACGAGTGTTGACAGAACCTCACGTTTTCGCTTTGCTCTTGCTTCTGAGATCTAAATCTATGTTGTTATCATTATCTGAAGCTAGATCTGGCCTATATTCTAGATCTACGTCATTGTCAACATTGTTACCGGTACGGGAATTTGACTGTGCCTTTCGTTTTCGCTTGGCATTTCGAGTATGGTAGCTAAGGCTTTGCTTTCGCTTACCCATCAAGAATACAATTACAATAGGCTAGTAATTTACACAAACATGGGCTAGAGGGCGAAGACTGGAACGTTTGAATCACATTGGTCTTGGTTTACTTACAGATCTATTAGATGACAGTATTTTACTAAATGTACGGCCAAAATTATTTGAAGAAAATGGCCAAAATGGTGTCTCAAGGATTTAATGTCTCTTCGTAACAGCACGTCTTTAAACCACTAAATGCATTTATAAAGTTATAGAATAATGAATTTGAAAGGATTAGGCTGCAAAAACCCAATCACCAAATTGTCAAATATTATAATTAGGTACAGGCATTTGACGCTAAATGACTCAAACTGGTATAATTACATTGACTTCCTTTCATTTATTTACAACGGTCGTTTGGTAGAAACAAGGTTCGAAGTCTTCATGGCTGCCTTCATTCGTGTAAATAATTCAAGATTCAAATGGCAGGAAGTAAAGGAACAGCTGTTGCCATAATTCTAGATATGCTATTGTTGATTCCAAATCGACTCAACTCATGTGCAATTTGACGTTTGAAATCATTGTCGTTCCTGAGATTCGCTCAGTCTAAGTTTTGTTCATGAAATAGTCTATTTTTTTTTATTATATAAGATAACATGTTTGTGTGTAGACGATAAACCATCTAGATCTAGATCTAGTGAGCTGTGTCTAAAGACATCGGTCATTGTATTATCTGTCAATATTGTCAGATACCGAAAATAAAAAATCTGGATCTTTGCTAGGCTAGGGCCGATCTCTTCTGTGTCACCACCGGGTAACGCGTCGTTTGGAAGGAGATGCCAAGGGACATAACCTTGGGGATGCGAAGCGGGGGTGGTTTATGGGGGATTGCACGGTGGGTGAATGGGAGGTAGGGATCATGGGGGGGGGGGGGGTTCACCCCTTTGGGCTTGTGATAGATTTC
>JAXRKP010000547.1:240000-265000 GCA_037039925.1 Doris montereyensis
ACATGAATTTGCTGAGATGCTGGTGAAGATTATTATTTTTCTTTACTTTACTGCCGGTTAAAGAAAAAAAAATGTTCGAAAAGTTTGACGAACAGAGTGTAACCAAAACAGAAAGTAGGGAATTACCGAGTAACCTCCTAGATCTATTACTGTAGTGTTAGTGTTAGTGTTACCGTAAAAGCTACCTACCACATCTAAATTATGCCATGTCGCTACCGCCACTCTAATTAGCCTACATGACTTCAAAGCTCTAATTATTAAATTCAATGCATATTCCATGTTTTGAACGATCATCAAGATACATTGCTCCAGATCTAAATCAAGATCTAGAGCTCTAGATCGTTACCTCTATGTGAGCAGTTGATGTATGAGTTTACATGATCTGAAGATCTAGAATAAGATTTAGATCTAAATTTAGCTGGTCTACTCCAGATTAGTTGTTTTTATTAATATAATTTAAGCATCAAGCTAAGTTTGCTAATATTAAGTATTAACAAGACTATCATTTCTCCTAATTTTGTAATTATTAATAATGTAGAGATCTAGATTTCCAGATCTAAATCTAGATCTAGAATCTTCTTCCTCTTCTGCCTTTTAGCTCGATGGGAAGCATAGTCCATCAACAAATAATCTCCAATCGCTTTTCTCCTGGGTCAGTCTCTCCATAGATTTCCATGTTTGCCCTGTCTTCTTGAATCTCTCCTCCAGTTCTCTTCTCCATGTAGCCCTTTGGACAATTACCCTCAATCTTTTACCCTGTTTCTAAGCGGGTTCCATGGTTGGTAGGCTGTCTTGTTATTGTGTTTGAGATAACTTCCAGGCCAGAATATTTTGATAATTCTCTCAGACATCTAGATATTTATGAATGATAATTTTTTTATTGGGTAGTTTTTGTGGTTCTCCATGTTTCTGAGCCATATGACCATGTTAGCACTGACTTGACATTTGAGTTGAATATCCGTAGTTTGATTCTTTCTGGTAAACTCTTGCTGGATATCCAGTTGTAGATCATGATCTGATAAATATGCAAACGATTTTCCTGCACTTTGCAGCAAGCAGCTTGCCTAAAATGCTTTGCAAGAACTCATTCCATAGTATGTAGAGACTTTTCTACTTTCCAGTTCCAGGAAAAGCAAGTGCACCTCAACAAGTCAAATCTGCAGATCTTATAATCTTAATCTCATCTTAGCACTGCCAAAATTTCACACTGAATATTATACGAGTAACCTAAGTTTATATTCGACACCAGGCATGGTGCACTATGTATCATTTATAGCAAGCAGTCCCAGGTGGCCCAAAAAGCTCTCTATTGACAATCGATAAAGTGTGACTCAACACCTACGTAAAAAAGGGACCTTAATTGAGTGTTCCCAAGGCGCCTTCCTTGCTTTCCGGGATTAGCACCGCTAACATACACAGCTGCAGTACTAAAACAGGAGTTATATACATAGATAGTAGAAAAATAACTTGGGAACACGCCAGTAAGTTTTCTGTTTCTTTGCAAAGCAATGGGTGCCCCGCTCTGAACCCCATCTCTTCCCATTACAGGCCGCACACAGACAGTTAGGGCGCGGGGCTGATGAATCATATTGCACTGCACAACAAAAGCAATTTAAGCCTTCATTAACCCTCGAGCCAATCACTTGCATCAAAATAACTGCAATTTCAGTATAATGTCAATGGCAGTAATGACTTATTTACAGTATATTTTTATAATGTTTTTAATTTCATTGAATTGTCATAGCTATTACACTAAAACATTGAAAGTCATCTTTGATTCATCAAAATGATTTTATGCAGGACAAGACTTTGATAAGCGCTGTACATTTTGGATTTTTAATTTGTTTCTCAATCTTTGTTATTTCTCGTCCAAAATTCCCAATCTTGGGATCAATTTGAATGTTAAACTAAGGCTTGACAGTGATTTACACCACTCCTCCCCATCTGTAGGGCCGTTGGTCACCTAACGCAACCTGTGGTCGCTTCTGTTGCCTCTCTCTCTCTTTCTTCGACTTAGATCAAAATTGACTGATGCAAAGTCGGCTTCCTCAGCAGCATCAGCTGTATTTAAAATCTATGAAAATAGGCATCTGCCTTGACAACTTTGATAATTAAGTGTCGATTAAAAATCGCTGGTCTGGGCTTGTTGTTAAAGGTGCCAATTTATAAATAGAAAAAATAATTCTGTTTTCCTGTGAATATCATGCTGGTAGCAGAGTGTGTGTTGTTAAGCGGCATATTCCTAGACTGCTTCTTCTTCTCCTGCCTTTTTAGCTTGCTAGGAAGCATAGAGCATCGATAAATAATATCCAATCACTTCTCTCCTGGGCCAGCCTCTCCATAGATTTCCTAGACTGCTACCAACTACTGTATTATTGATAAATATTAAATATGTTTTTTTATTTTTAAAACGTAGAATTTCAAAAGAAAATTGAGGGAGAAATTGTGAACACTACCCATGACCTACCTTCAAGTAAGACTTCACTAAATTTATAAATCTCTTACTCTTAACATCAAATTTCCATAATGTTTATTCAGATTAGAAAGAACTAATTTCAAGGAAGCAGTCAAAATATTTTGAGCTTTTTATGCCTTGGTTAACTCCCCTTACTTAATCCAAAGTCTCATAATTTGAAGTTGTCATCTGTTCCCAAGGAATAAAATGTAGAGGCTTCCACTGTAAGGAATCGAATTGAGAGACTTCCACTGTAAGGAATCGAATTGAGAGACTTCCACTGTAAGGAATCGAATTGAGAGACTTCCACTGTAAGGAATCGAATTGAGAGACTTCCACTGTAAGAATCGAATTGAGAGGCTTCCACTGTAAGGAATCGACATTGAGAGGCTTCCACTGTAAGGAATCAAATTGAGAGGCTTCCACTGTAAGGAATCAAAGGAGAGGCTTCCCACAGGAATCAAATGAGAGGCTTCCACTGTAAGGAATCAAATTGAGAGGCTTCCACTGTAAGGAATCAAATGTAGAGGCTTCCACTGTAAGGAATCAAATGAGAGGCTTCCACTGTAGGGAATCAAATTGAGAGGCTTCCACTGTAGGGAATCAAATGTAGAGACTTAATGCTGTAAGGAATCAAATGAGAGGCTTCCACTGTAAGGAATCAAATTGAGAGGCTTCCACTGTAAGGAATCAAATTGAGATACTTCCACTGTAAGGAATCAAATGTAGAGGCTTCCACTGTAAGGAATCAAATGTAGAGGCTTCCACTGTAAGGAATCAAATGTAGAGGCTTCCACTGTAAGGAATCAAATGTAGAGGCTTCCACTGTAAGGAATCAAATGTAGAGGCGTCCTCTGTAAGGAATCAAATGTAGAGGCTTCCACTGTAACTGTAAGTTTATGTTCTCATATTTGAGGACGGCATGCTTATGAACGACACCGACGGTATTAGATAAGTCAGTATTCAATATTAAGTTTATGCATGTAGGCGTGAACGGCACTATTCCAACTTTTTAATAATGAAACCTGTTGTAATGGCGGCTAAGGTGAATGAAAAGATAGGCAAACAATGACGTTTTTCTGCATTAAATGTCACCTTTGAATGACAATTTCCTCAAATGAAAACGATTTTAGGATCATTTAGAGCCTACATGTAAAATCTGCTTACTCTTAGTGACCTCATGATCCCAAGTCCAGTAGCCTAACCACTTGGCCACCCTTGCCACACGTACACATGAAACTGTATCTTATATCAACAGAAGAGCATCAAAACTTGTTTTATCTGTAAGCCCACACCATGGTCACCCCTTTCCTTGCTGTGTTCATAAAATTGTAAAGTCGATGTAGCTGTTGCAGACTAAAATTTTAATATCAAAAGTCTGTTTCTTTTATGTAAAACAGATAGTACTCACCAGACCATGAATAACAGTTTTTAAATGATCAAAATCGGATTGTAAATAAAAAAGTTATGAATTTTACTAATATTTTTCCACTTAGGATTTTTACGCTATGATTCAAAATGTCAAATTATGCCAATTTTACGAGGCTTTAGAATCCATAAAAATGGTATGAGCTTAAATACTTTACATGGCCTAGCTGTTAGGCTATCTGATTCGGAATTAAGGATTTTTATGTATCTCTTTATTTTTACAAGTGGTGTCGATGGCTGAGTGTTTAGCTGCCGGACTTGGGAGCATGAGGTCTCGGGTTTGAATTCTAGCAAAGTTAGGTCTGATGTTGTGTTCCTTGGTAAAGACTTAAGACACTCAACACTATTTTCCCCACTCAAACCATGTGCACTAGCTTGGGAGTGCAAACCTGCGTCAGGCTAGCATCCTGTCCAGGAGGTGATTATTATCACCTGTTCCACTTCACACTATAGAAACCGGATAAGCCCCAGCTCTATGGGCCATAATGGCCTTGAAGTAACTTTTACTTTTACTTTACTATTTTTACATGTCACCTAAAAACACAAACTCCTCTTTTTTTTTTTTTGACAGATGGATCAACTTTTGTATACACATACAGCATATCAGGTTACTCACTAGGAATCTGAGAATGCAACATGTTGATCTTCGCAACGTTATGGAATGTGTGATGGTTTTCATCATTGCTTTCTTAATCAACCAGCATTTACATTTGAAGCAAGAATTCGAAACTTTGAAAGCATCCTGCAGTGAAAGTGAAAAATGCCATTGTCTTTATGGGGAGAAGATGAATGGCTTGGCACAAAGTAGTACTATTCCCAGTCTACATATTACGTCATCATCATCGCAGTCACAGCAAGCCCGTGAAATGTATTGGATGGACCGTGATGACACTCCCTCCGAGTCACTCCCCTCTTGACATGAAAACTCAGAGCAAGTCTATAGTCTTTGTCATTTCTAGCAGTTATCCTCCCAACACTGTGGTCAATGCAAGGGAAACTGGAACGGTTGAAACAGGAAACTCTGATGTGGACTCGAAGGAATCCGAATCTCAAGGCGTGAAAACTGCATTTATTCCTGAAACTAAATTAGTCAGGGAGGGCAACATTCCTTTAATCCAGTCATCCGACAAAATTTCTTTCAAAATCCAAAACGGTTTAAAAATACAGTAAACTCAAATCTATCCCAATCTTCCGATTCTGCCCTTTCTTCTCTTCACACCCCAACAACTTTGCTTTCATTGGAAGAAAACGAAACGAAGAAGTATCGAATGATCACTACAACTACAATCTGCCCGTTGAACAAACGCATTCTTCTGCCAGTTTGAATTACAATCCAGGGAAAACCAGGTTCAATTTCCGTCGATAATACCCACAAAGAGTCAGATGGGGCAACACCCAATAACCATAACAGGGACGTTTCTCAGACCAGTGTTAGTTCCGACATCGCTCAAGACGTCACGCACTCGGAGATGATTTACGATTTGCCTCTTCACAAATCTACTGCATCATCAACGTCAGCTGAGGGAGAAGGTGTCACCCTTTTATCTACAGAGGCTCAAGATATACATGCCAATGCCAATGAAAATGAACCAAGTCATGAAGCATTTGATGTGGTACGTGACACAGACAATGTCCCTTCCCCACACAAACCGTTTCCTAATTACCATGAAAGCACTTTGGATGGAACAGACTTTCGAAGCCAAGGGAAAAACGTAAGGCTCAATGAAATCAAGTGGGATGAAGATGTAAGATCTTTATCCCGAGGCACATCAGCTTTGTGTAAAGGAACTAGTATCGGTAAGAAACATTGCGTTTTCCAAAACATATGCTACAGCCCGGACAAAAATGATTTTATATTCTTCAAGGGTCCTGACAGTGTTGTGGAAAGTGATGTGACCTTGAGCACAGCAGATTACTTCACCATGAGTCTGTCAACGCTGTCTGAGCACAATGCATTAATGTTCTCTCTGGTCACTCTCCCTGTGGAAATCTTGTCCCGTTTTTTCTCTCTCTGATTGGCACAAAATCAATAGCTGTCACCCGTTTCAAACCAGACAACATTATGCATGTGTTGCACGATGACATCTTGCCGTTGTATCACACTTTACGGGAGTTTGGTTTCTTGTCTGAAGCGGGAGCTTTTGATGCCGTCTTTCTTTCACCGACGATCATGACAATGGGGACTACTTTGAGATGTATTCGTCTCTCTCCTCGTTTAAACCGTTATCACGTAAAGAACTCAGTGGGACTCGACAGTTGATATGCTTCGCTGATATTCACGCCGCCTATCAACTTCTACTGTATGGTATCAGTACGGTTTTTTTAAACCCCAGGGACCCTTGCCGACATTGACAGACTTGCATTTCCGTATGTCCAAAGAGCATCTCGGCACCTTGTGAAGCGTTTAAGAGCCGATTGTTTCTTATGCAAGCAGAAGGACTATCTCGTCATGTTATCCCGCAAAGACAATCGCTTGATGCTAAATGAAGGAGAGCTTATTGTGGCGTTATCCAAGGCAACCCGACTCAAGGTGCTGTCTGTGAGTCTAGAAACACAGAGCTTAGCAGAAGTCATAACCATCGTTAAATCATCAAGGGGAATAATCGGGATGCACGGCTCCCTTATGGCCGTCACTATTTTTCTACCACCAGGCGGTGTTGTTATTGAGCTGTTTCCTTTTGCAGTGAATCCATCACGTTACACGCCTTTCAAAACTTTCACTGAGCTCCCGGATCGTTTCTTGTGTATCGGTCGTGGGTGAATTCAGAAAGGAGAAATCTGTTCCGCACCCGGAATGGAGGCCGGAGGAGGGTGGAATCGACCACCTACCGAGTCGAATTCGAAAAGAGATAGAATCTCAGAAGGAAGTACCAGAGCACCTGTGCTGCGACGACCCCTCGTGGCTTTATCACATTTATCAAGACACTTACGTCAATATATCAGCAGTTGTTTCCCTTGCATTACAAGCTCTCAAGACTCAATCTTCAAAGTTTCCTCACACACAGCCATTGTCAACTCTCCCTGACATCCCAGGGTCAGTGGAAAACGTGCGTTGTGAAAAGAAGTGCGGTGGGTAGACTTGGTGGAAAAGAAAAAGACAAAGTTTTCACTGTGTCCTGGACATCCCACTGGGCCCTTCAATATCATCCGTCTCCGCACAAACTCAGATATGAAGTCATGATACAAGACCAGGACTCTGGTAGTAGTGATGTAACCACTTTAGGCATAGACGTTCTGTCTCACAGCTTTATTTCTTTATCCAGCTCTCCTAATGATAGCCCGGTGTATAATGTATGGATTACTGTCATAGCTGTGGACAGCAGTACTAGAGGTCAGAGCAAATATATTTCTTGTCACTAGTGGTGTGCAATCATATGGATATGATGATCATGATGTCTGTGATGTTTTTGGGGTTTTTGTGTGCCAGTCCTACACATGAGTGCTTTCTTTGCCTTTTTTGTAACTTATGATATTCAGTGAATGAAGAAACGAATGAAGGGTCTATTTGGTTTTTTTATAACTGTTACTGCTGTTCGTTAACTTTCTCAAGTTTGTATATTTTTTACCATCTGTTATTTTCTTCAATTGTTTTAGAAAAGTGCGATGGGGAAATCATTCTTTTTATGTTTTGTCGTTATTTTTTTTGGGGATTATATTGTTTTGTTCCTTTTTTTGCTTGATGGCTGTTTTCTTTCTTGTTTTACTTTTAAGAGCATCATGTGTCTAAATTTTAGCCATTTGTTATATTATTATTTCTTTGTTTATATTTTATATACAGTTGTTGTTTTCTGGGTTCTTACGCATTTGTCTTCCATGCATTTAGATTTTGAAACTGCTCTATCGCTAATATTAGTTTTTAAATATGAATTGCTCAGCATTATTAATATCAAATCTCTAAGCCATTTAATTCCACTTACTAGTGGGGTTTTCTGGATCCTAAAAAAAGTATAAAACTGGTATGAAATTTAATTCCACTTACTAGTGGGATTTACTGGATCCTAAAAAAAAGTATAAAACTGGTATGAACTTGAACTGCAGTAGAGACAGGTTTGATTTAATTTTGTGACCAAAACAAACTATTTTCAGATGGGAAAATGCAATCTCTGAAAATGACGTGTTAGCATAACGCATGTCTGTGGCTTTTTTCCCCTTCAACTTGCGGCATTGAAAAGAAAGACAAAATTTAAAAAGACAAAACAACAATAGAAACAAAAAGTCAAAGGCATGAAAATAAAATAAAAAAGGTTGCTAAAGCTTCCTTCATCTTTAAGTTGATGAAATGTTGTTGAAGACTATTCAGGCAGCGCAGTTCGCTTCCTTGGATTCTTGGTTTGTTTGGCTTCGTTTTGAGCTGTCACTGGTTTAGCATGAGACGTATACAGCATTTCTTCTCTCAATTCAATACTCAAAATCAAAAGAAATTGGGATTTTTTCAGTCTGACTAGAGTTTGTGCCATTGTAAATTGTGGGTAATTCCTTCATGACTTGTACATGTATTTGTATGTCATCACGTATATTGTCGCTGTAAGAACACGAGAACAGATAAAGTGAGAGACAGACAGACAGGTGGAGAAAGACAGACAAAGAGACTTCAGAGAGAATGAAAAGAGAGTGAGAGACAAGAAAAGAGAGAGAGAAATGGACATACAGACAGACAGAGACACACCGAGAGTGAGAGACTGAGAGAGAGAGATGCAATAACTACAGATTTACCTCCATTAAGTATTAAGAGTTATAAATCACATGCATTCTATTTATTCTTTTTCCATTGTTATCTTTTCATTTGTTGTTGTTTTTTTTTAAATGGCTGTCTCACATTTTGACTGGAGCCTTTTATTCATCTGATTTTGATATGTGTACTATTAAGATTTAGTATGAGGTACCACCTTTGGTTTTGGTATACTGCTACTACTAGTATTACTACAGTCGACTCGGGTTAACTGCAACCCGGTTAATTGCAATTACCGCCTAATAGAACGGAATTAATTTTTTCACAGTCACTGGTTAACGGCTCACTTGGATAATCGCAACCTTACCGATACCTTGCCTCAGATTTTCAGTCAGCCTCTTTTCTGATTTCACTTTACTAAACGATGCTCGCATGTCCATGTTGTTGTTACTTAACAACCATAACGATACAATAGTCTTACACTGATTTGGATCTAACAGACAGTAAAGGCATAATAGGCTTCGCCTAGACTAGAAACAACTCAGACCGCTGGGAAGCGTGGTATTGCCGGTACAATAAGTAACACATGACTTCCTCCTGCCCATAAGCCGAGTGGGCAGCCGACCACTGACCATTTGGGACTGGCACCACTAATTTATCAGGCGTTGCACACATTGTAGTTAAAACACAGCTAGCTCAACATAAACAATGAACTGAAGTACTGCGGTATGCTTTATTGGCTGTGTAGTATATGTTTGTTTAAGGCATACAAAACTTACTAGGAGGAGAATGTTCAAGACGGTTGCAAGTCTGTGAAACTCAGAGGGAAATTTATCTGTGTAAAAAATATTGCAACAGTCATGCCTAGTCGTCAAGTAGTGAAATGACCCTAAATATGGGGCCCAGGGCAAAATCACAACAATTTTCCCCCCCCCCCCCCCCCCCCAATCTTTTTGCAATTAACTGGAGTCGACTATATTACTACTACTTTTACTGCTTACTATTACTGTCTACTGCTACCACTACCACCACCATTACTACTACTACTACTACTACTACTACTACTACTACTACTACTACCACTACTACTACTACTACTACTACTACTACTACTACTTTTACTACTACTACTACTACTACTGCTGCTACTACTACTACTACTACTACTACTACTACTACTACTACTACTACTACTGCTGCTACTACTACTACTACTACTACTACTACTAGCACTACTACTATTACTTTATATATATATATATATATATATATATATATATATATATATATATATATATATATATATATATATATATATATATATATATATATATATATATATATATATATATATATATATACTGCTAATTCTACTAATATTTAATACTACTACTCTATGTGATGTCAGTTATCTAGTGGTTATGTTGCCAGACCTTATCAAGAGGTATGGAGTTCGAACCCTAGCTAGCCATGCTAGGAGGTCCAATGTTGTGTTCCCTGAGAATTACCCTGAGAATTTGCTGTTGGCATGCTCAAGGCATGTCCCATCCAACGGCGTCGTCATTTCCGCAAGTTCGTCTTCGATTGGCATCCAGTTTGTTCTTAGCCTTGTCACAGTTCTCTATTCATGATGATTTCTGGCCAGTGGATTCAAGCAGCATTGCCAGTAGGATTCAAACCCAGAACCTCAATACCCTAGTTCTGGCAGCCCATTTACTTGGATACCATTGCCACATGTGTTTATCCTACGGCATGCACTTTTTGGCTGGCTGTTTGAACAGCTGCTACTATCACTGACTGAGTGTGACCACTTCGCCAATGGACCTACCCAACGTGTGTGCACATTTTCGAACATTTTGTAATGACAACAATAGTTGATTTTAATTAATGATAACAATGGTTGAATTTAATTAATGATAACAATGGTTGAATTTAATTAATGATAACAATGGTGAATTTAATTAATGATAACAATGGTTGATTTTGTAATGATAACAACAGTTGATTTTAATTAATGATAAGAACAGTTGATTTTAATAAATTTTGATTTATTTAAATAACAACAGTTGATTTTAATTAATGAAAAACGGTTGATTTTAATTAATGATAAAACGGTTGATTTTAATTAATGATAACAACAGTTGATTTTAATTAATGATAAAAAGAACAGTTGATTTTAATTAATGATAAAAACGGTTGATTTTTTTAATGATTAATGATTTTAACAATGATAAGAACAGTTGATTTTAATTAATGATAACAACAGTTGATTTTAATTAATGATAACAATGGTTGATTTTAATTAATGATAACAATGGTTGATTTTAATTAATGATATCAATGGTTGATTTTAATTAATGATAACAATGGTTGATTTTAATTAATGATAACAAGTTGATTTTAATTAATGATAACAATTGTTGATTTTAATTAATGATAAGAACAGTTGATTTTTAAATGATAAAAACAGTTGATTTTAATTAATGATAACAATTGTTGATTTTTTAATAATAAGAACAGTTGATTTCAATAAACGATAACAACAGTTGATTTTAATTTTAACAACAGTTGATTTTAATTAACGATAACAACAGTTGATTTTAATTAATGATAACAACGGGTGATTTTAATTAATGATAACAACGGTTAAATTTAATTAATGATAACAACAGTTGATTTTAATAAATGATAAAAACAGTTGATTTTCATTAATGATAACATTAACAATGGTTGATTTTAATTAATGATAACAAAAGTTGATTTTAATTCATGATAACAACGGTTGATTTTAATTAATGATAACAACGACTTCGGTTGATTTTAATTAATGATAGCAACGGTTGATTTTAATTATTATTGACGTGATTGTCAAGTAGTGTCTGCCTGCAAGTCTCCAAATTTGACCTTCTTTTTGTTTTTTACTTGTTGAGTTGGGTTTTTTTTTCTTTTTTGTTGTTTTTTTTGTAGTGCAGCGTTGTTTTTGTATCTGAATCTGAGTTCATAGTCCAACCAAGATGAGGATGACTCTCATTCCTTCTATGAGTTGATACGCACTGACATTTGGTTACACTATGTCCATGTACCAATCAATCTATGTACCAATCAATCTATGTACCAATCAATCCATGTACCAATCAATCCATGTACCAATCAATCTATGTACCAATCAATCCATGTACCAATCAATCTATGTACCAATCAATCCATGTACCAATCAATCTATGTACCAATCAATCCATGTACCAATCAATCTATGTACCAACCAATCGACATTAAGCATTTTGGTCCATTGTCTATTTCTTTCAAAGGTCTGCAAGTGTATGTATACATTTTTGGTAGATATGAATATTACAAAGATTCACTGTTGTATATATAACCATAATACTAATAGTACTGTTGTACCTGAATGATACTATGAGCACAGAGGCTTTTCTACATAATGTATTTAGATTATTTACATATAGTTATGTTATATTTAGCTTCAGAGTTTTAACAGTTGATCTCATGATGAGTTTTAACCTAGTTACGATTTTAACAATTTCTTTTGGTAAGATGTAGTTTAGTTTAGAATTGCCGCCCATGTCACAACCCTAGTTAGTCGTATCATCATTATAATAGTCCTCAACATCTTCATTATTATCTTCATCATGACAATCAATATATCATCATTTTTATCATCATAGCCAGCATTATTTATTATCATTATGATCGTGCTAAACAATCATGAATTTATTTTCGTCCTCATCATCATCATCATCATCATCATGGTTAGCAGCAACATTTCCGTCATTATTTTCATCATAATTGATAAATCATCATTATCATTAGCATTATCATTACAATCATGAACAACATTGTCATCATCATCATTATCATCCTCATAATCCACATCATCTTTTTCATCGACATCATAGTATTCATAGTCAACATCAATTTTTGACTATTATCATCATTGTAATCATCCTTTTCATTCATCATCATCATCATCACCATCATTATAGTATTCTCAGTCATTACCATCATTGTCATCAGCAAATTATCATTATTTGTATCACATCATCATCACATCATTATCATCATAGTCATTGTCATCAGCAAATTATCATTATTTTCATCACGTAATCATCACATCATCATAGTCATCAACATTGGCATCATCATTGCCTTCCTAGTCATCATCTACAAGCTATCATCATGACTGACTATAATAATTGTATAATCGTGTTCTCATTCTCATCTTCCTTCCTGACCTGTTGGCGGCTGACGTGCGGTGCTGGTAGGTTCTTATACTTCTTTCATTTCACCCCTTGACCTATCTGTCTTCTTGCTCTTACTCTTTCCCTTCTTTAATTCCTCCTGAGATCACCGCATGTTATAATGGAATCAAACGATGAATGTTATGTAAAGTTGTCACGATATTATTACGAGGCTGGTGATTGGCCAAAGATACACACACTGGTCTATTGTAAGGTACTGGTACTGGTAGGTTCTCCCCCTTACTCCTACGTCTCCTTTCCACTCTTTCTTCTAGTGTCTTCAATAACTTGCTGCTGTTTTTTAATAATAATGTTAAGCCTGAGATCACCACACATGTAGGGTGAATGGAGTGGTATTTAAATTGCAATGCAAGAGAGTAAATGACAATGTGAATGAGCTGGTTATATTTTCTTCAGCAAGTCGTTCCAGGCCAGTGGTTCACAACCTCTTTTTGGCCATGCACTCTGTCCCCTCACGATTAATTTCCTCCCTTTCTCAAAATTCTCTGCTTCAAAAAGTGCATTCAAAATAATAGAGTCTGCTAATCTGTGGTCGTACTTCACCACCCCCCCTCCCCTCCCACCCTTTTGAATTTGAAATTTGTTTTGTTTGAGAACCACTTGTTCCAGATGGCTGCACATCTTTTTGGGTAAAAGTTATCGTCAATCTGTAACCATGGCAATCAGTGTACAGGTGATGGGTTTCGCGACCTGTCTTTCTTTTCAGTTTTCTTTTTTCTTTTTTTTTCTTTTTTGAGGTGGGGGATGTTGTTTTTGTTAGTTGTTTTGTTATTGTTGGGATTGATTTTATTGTTATTGGTTTTTGCGGGGAGAGGATGGGTTTTTTAAGGAGTGAATTGTGTGTTTTGCTCTCTTCTTTTTCTTGTTGGCAAGGGAGAATATGTTTTTGTTCTCTTATATGGTTTGGGGGTGGGGGTGGTGGTCTTGCTACCCGATTTCGGATCATGATGTCCTGGGTTTGAATCCTAGGCTATAAATGCTAGGTCCTATAAATGCTAGGTCCTATAAATGCTAGGTCATATAAATGCTAGGTCCTATAAATGCCAGGTCCTATAAATGCTAGGTCCTATAAATGTTAGGTCCTATACTGTGTTCCTGAGGTAAGACTAAGACTAAGACGCCTATACCACGTATGTCCCTACTGGACCCAGGTACAAATGGGTACCAGCCACAGCTTGGGAATGAAAGCCTGCGACAGACCGACAGACTAGCGTCCTGTGTCTAGGAGATCGTCATTAACACATATATCCCGTCTCACGCTATAGAAACCGGAATAGCCCCCGGCTGTTTGTGCTGCCAGTGACAGACACGGTCTTGAGGCAATTCTACAATAGGCTATGTGTACAGCTGTTTGTGCTGACACAGTGACAGACACGGCCTTGAGGCAATTCTATAATAGGCTATGTGTACGGCTGTTTGTGCTGCCAGTGACAGACACGGCCTTGAGGCCTTGAGGCAATTCTACAATAGGCTATGTGTACGGCTGTTTGTGCTGACACAGTGACAGACACGGCCTTGAGGCAATTCTATAATACTAATAGGCTATGTGTACGGCTGTTTGTGCTGACACAGTGACAGACACGGCCTTGCGGCAATTCTATAATAGGCTATGTGTACGGCTGTTTGTGCTGCCAGTGACAGACACGGCCTTGGGGCAATTCTATAATAGGCTATGTGTACAGCTGTTTGTGCTGACACAGTGACAGACACGGCATTGAGGCAATTCTATAATAGGTTATGTGTAAGGCTGTTTGTGCTGACACAGTGACAGACACGGCATTGAGGCAATTCTATAATAGGCTATGTGTACGGCTGTTTGTGCTGCCAGTGACAGACACGGCCTTGAGGCAATTCTATAATAGGCTATGTGTACGGCTGTTTGTGCTGATACAGTGACAGACACGGCCTTGGGGCAATTCTATAATAGGCTATGTGTACGGCTGTTTGTGCTGCCAGTGACAGACACGGACTTGAGGCAATTCTACAATAGGCTATGTGTACGGCTGTTTGTGCTGACACAGTGACAGACACGGCCTTGAGGCAATTCTATACGGATACTAATAGGCTATGTGTACGGCTGTTTGTGCTGACACAGTGACAGACACGGCCTTGAGGCAATTCTATAATAGGCTATGTGTACGGCTGTTTGTGCTGACAGTGACAGACACGGCCTTGCGGCAATTCTATAATAGGCTGTGTACGGCTGTTTGTGCTGACAGTGACAGACACGGCCTTGAGGCAATTCTACAATAGGCTATGTGTACGGCTGTTTGTGCTGACAGTGACAGACACGGTCTTGAGGCAATTCTACAATAGGCTATGTGTACGGCTGTTTGTGCTGCACAGTGACAGACACGGCATTGAGGCAATTCTATAATAGGCTATGTGTACGGCTGTTTGTGCTGATACAGTGACAGACACGGCCTTGAGGCAATTCTATAATAGGCTATGTGTACGGCTGTTTGTGCTGATACAGTGACATTGACACGGCCTGTTTGTTGGTGACAGCAATTCTACAATAGGCTATGTGTACGGCTGTTTGTGCTGATACAGTGACAGACACGGCCTTGGGGCAATTCTATAATAGGCTATGTGTACGGCTGTTTGTGCTGCCAGTGACAGACACGGCCTTGAGGCAATTCTATAATAGGCTATGTGTACGGAAATGTTTGTTTGTTTGCTGATACAGTGAGGACATTTGTTGCCTTGAGGAAATTCTACATTGTATTTCGAGGCTATGTTTGTTTTGGGTTTTTCGGCTGTTTTTTGTGCTGATAGCAGTGACAGACACGGCCTTGAGGCAATTCTAAATAGAGCAATGTGGTACGGTAAGGAGGTTTGTTTTTATAATCAGTGCTACAGAACTTAACAACGATAACTTTTGGTGACAATTTGAAAATAAATTATAGAATTTGTGTGTGTCCCGAACGAGTTGTCTTTCTGCCAGTGACAGACGGCCTTGAGGCAATTGTACTTAGGGTAGTAGTAGTAAGGTTGGTATTTTTTGTTTACACACATTGTCTTTTTAGTAGGGGATGTATTTTTATTTTATTTGTTGGGAGGATGGTTCAAATGTATTTCTTATACATTGTACACACACACATTGTAGTTTGTTTAGTAGTAAGGTTTTTTTCTTATGTTTGTTTTTTGTTTTTGTTCTTTTTAGAAAGAGAAATAAGCAGCATTGACTGTTGTGTAGTGTGTCAAATGATTTCTGATATTATTTGCAAACTGAGCAATGTAGTGAAGGTTCAAATGGATTTCTTGTTTTTTTATAATCGTAATGCTAAAGAACTTAACAACGATAACTTTTGGTGACAATTTGAAAATAAAGGTTCAATGTATTTATAAGATTATTAGAATTTGTATAAGATGTCCACATTGACTTAGGTGTAGTAGTGTTCAAATGTATTTCTTATAAGATTTACACACACACACATTGTACTTAGCTGTAGTAGTCAAAAGGTTCAAATGTATTTAGTTATAAGATTTATAAGATTTACACACACATTGTACTTAGTTGTAGTAGTAGTTCAAAGGTTCAAATGTATTTCTTATAAGATTTACACACACATTGTACTTAGTTGTAGTAGTAAGGTTCAAATGGATTTCTTATAAGATTTTACACACACACACACATTGTACTTAGGTGTAGTAGTAAGGTTCAAATGTATTTCTTATAAGATTTACACACACACACACATTGTACTTAGGTGTAGTAGTAGTAAGGTTCAAATGTATTTCTTATAAGATTTACACACACACACATTGTACTTAGCTGTGTAGTAGTAAGGTTCAAATGTATTTCTTATAAGATTTACACACACATTGTACTTAGGTGTAGTAGTAAGGTTCAAATGTATTTCTTATAAGATTTACAGGTGTTTAAAGTATTTCTTATAAGATTTACACACACACACATTGTACTTAGGTGTAGTAGTTCAAATGTATTTCTTATAAGTTCAAATAAGGGATTTCTTATAAGATTTACACACACACATTGTACTTAGTTGTAGTAGTAAGGTTCAAATGGATTTCTTATAAGATTTACACACACACACATTGTACTTAGTTGTAGTAGTAAGGTTCAAATGGATTTCTTATAAGATTTACACACACACACATTGTACTTAGTTGTAGTAGTAAGGTTCAAAATGGATTTCTTATAAGATTTACACACACACATTGTACTTAGTTGTAGTAGTAAGGTTCAAATGGATTTCTTATAAGATTTATAAGATTAGTAGTAAGGTTCAAATGGATTTCTTATAAGATTTACACACATTGTACTTAGTTGTAGTAGTAAGGTTCAAATGTATTTTATAAGATTTACACACACACACATTGTACTTAGTTGTAGTAGTAAGGTTCAAATGTATTTCTTATAAGATTTACACACACACACACACACATTGTACTTAGTTGTAGTAGTAGTAAGGTTCAAATGTATTTCTTATAAGATTTACACACACACACATTGTACTTAGTTGTAGTAGTAAGGTTCAAATGTATTTCTTATAAGATTTACACACACACACATTGTACTTAGCTGTAGTAGTAAGGTTCAAATGTATTTCTTATAAGATTTACACACACACACACATTGTACTTAGTTGTAGTAGTAAGGTTCAAATGTATTTCTTATAAGATTTACACATACACATTGTACTTAGTTGTAGTAGTAAGGTTCAAATGTATTTCTTATAAGATTTACACACACACACATTGTACTTAGTTGTAGTAGTAAGGTTCAAATGTATTTCTTATAAGATTTACACAGACATTGTACTTAGTTGTAGTAGTAAGGTTCAAATGGATTTCTTATAAGATTTACACACACACACATTGTACTTAGCTGTAGTAGTAAGGTTCAAATGTATTTCTTATAAGATTTACACACACACACATTGTACTTAGCTGTAGTAGTAAGGTTCAAATGTATTTCTTATAAGATTTACACACACACACATTGTACTTAGCTCTGGTAGTAAGGTTCAAATGTATTT
Organism: Doris montereyensis; assembly: GCA_037039925.1. Classification (NCBI taxonomy): domain Eukaryota; kingdom Metazoa; phylum Mollusca; class Gastropoda; order Nudibranchia; family Dorididae; genus Doris; species Doris montereyensis. The sequence goes on from JAXRKP010000547.1 coordinate 257,836, forward strand.
CTTATAAGATTTACACACACACACATTGTACTTAGCTGTAGTAGTAAGGTTCAAATGTATTTCTTATAAGATTTACACACACAAACACATTGTACTTAGTTGTAGTAGTAAGGTTCAAATGTATTTCTTATAAGATTTACACACACACACACACACACAACATTGTACACACTCACACACATTTAGTTGTAGTAGTAGTAAGGTTCAAATGTATTTCTTATAAGATTTACACACACACATTGTACTTAGTTGTAGTAGTAAGGTTCAAATGTATTTCTTATAAGATTTACACACACACACATTGTACTTAGTTGTAGTAGTAAGGTTCAAATGTATTTCTTATAAGATTTACACACACACACACATTGTACTTAGCTGTAGTAGTAAGGTTCAAATGTATTTCTTATAAGATTTACACACACACACACATTGTACTTAGTTGTAGTAGTAAGGTTCAAATGTATTTCTTATAAGATTTACACACACACACACATTGTACTTATTTGTAGTAGTAAGGTTCAAATGTATTTCTTATAAGATTTACACACACACACACATTGTACTTAGTTGTAGTAGTAAGGTTCAAATGTATTTCTTATAAGATTTACACACACACACACACACACATTGTACTTAGCTGTAGTAGTAAGGTTCAAATGTATTTCTTATAAGATTTACACACACACACACATTGTACTTAGTTGTAGTAGTAAGGTTCAAATGTATTTCTTATAAGATTTACACATACACACACATTGTACTTAGCTGTAGTAGTAAGGTTCAAATGTATTTCTTATAAGATACACACACACACACACACACACACACATTGTACTTAGCTGTAGTAGTAAGGTTCAAATGTATTTCTTATAAGATTTACACACACACATTGTACTTAGCTGTAGTAGTAAGGTTCAAATGTATTTCTTATAAGATTTACACATACACATTGTACTTAGTTGTAGTAGTAAGGTTCAAATGTATTTCTTATAAGATTTACACATACACATTGTACTTAGCTGTAGTAGTAAGGTTCAAATGTATTTCTTATAAGATTTACACACACACACACACACACATTGTACTTAGCTGTAGTAGTAAGGTTCAAATGTATTTCTTATAAGATTTACACACACACACACATTGTACTTAGCTGTAGTAGTAAGGTTCAAATGTATTTCTTATAAGATTTACACACACACACATTGTACTTAGTTGTAGTAGTAAGGTTCAAATGTATTTCTTATAAGATTTACACACACACACACATTGTACTTAGTTGTAGTAGTAAGGTTCAAATGGATTTCTTATAAGATTTACACACACACACACATTGTACTTAGTTGTAGTAGTAAGGTTCAAATGGATTTCTTATAAGATTTACACACACACACACATTGTACTTAGTTGTAGTAGTAAGGTTCAAATGTATTTCTTATACGATTTACACACACACACACATTGTACTTAGTTGTAGCAGTAAGGTTCAAATGGATTTCTTATAAGATTTACACACACACATTGTACTTAGCTGTAGTAGTAAGGTTCAAATGTATTTCTTATAAGATTTACATTCACATTGTACTTAGCTGTAGTAGTAAGGTTCAAATGTATTTCTTATAAGATTTACACACACACATTGTAGCTGTAGTAGTAAGGTTCAAATGTATTTCTTATAAGATTTACACACACATTGTACTTAGCTGTAGTAGTAAGGTTGAAATGTATTTCTTATAAGATTTACACACACACACACATTGTACTTAGCTGTAGTAGTAAGGTTCAAATGTATTTCTTATAAGATTTACACACACACACATTGTACTTAGCTGTAGTAGTAATGTTCAAATGTATTTCTTATAAGATTTACACAGACATTGTACTTAGTTGTAGTAGTAAGGTTCAAATGGATTTCTTATAAGATTTACACATACATTGTACTTAGCTGTAGTAGTAAGGTTCAAATGTATTTCTTATAAGATTTACACATACATTGTACTTAGTTGTAGTAGTAAGGTTCAAATGTATTTCTTATAAGATTTACACATACATTGTACTTAGTTGTAGTAGTAAGGTTCAAATGTATTTCTTATAAGATTTACACACACACACATTGTACTTAGTTGTAGTAGTAAGGTTCAAATGTATTTCTTATAAGATTTACACATACATTGTACTTAGTTGTAGTAGTAAGGTTCAAATGTATTTCTTATAAGATTTACATACACACAAATTGTACTTAGTTGTAGTAGTAGTAAGGTTCAAATGGATGTTTGTTTGTTCCTTATTCTCTTTCTTATTTATAGTAGGCGTTACTGGTAGATTCTACTTCTTACTTTGGCATTACCACTCTTTCAGATTTCTTTTCTTTTCGTTTTTTTATCTTGCTGCTTTTTCTAGTTTTCATTCACCCAGAAATTACTGCGAATGGTGAAAGGGAAAATTGTAATATTAAACAAAACAAAACAAACAAAGTCTACATTTATATTCACAACAAGCTAGGTAGGTCCTTCTTCTTTCCTTTCACTCTTCACTTATCTTTTCGTTTCATCTGGTTGATTCCTCTTAATTTACACTGTGGTCACCGCATAAGGTGGACAGGGAAATGTCAACTCAATGAATCAAACAAAGTTATCTTCTCTCCATGCACCATGAGGGGATGGTGAAGAGGCAAGGGTTAATCCTGTCATTGTCAAACCAACGGGATGGTCAAGAGGCAAGGGGTTAATCCTGTCATTGTCAAACCAACGGGATGGTCAAGAGGCAAGGGGTTAATCCTGTCATTGTCAAACCAACGGGGCGTTCAAGAGGCAAGATATTTATCTTGTCATTGTAAAACCAATGGGATGGTCAAGAGGCAAGGTGTTCACCCTGTCATTGTAAAACCAACGGGATGGTCAAGAGGCAAGGTGTTCATCCTGTCATTGTCAAACCAACGGGGCGTTCAAGAGGCAAGATATTTATCTTGTCATTGTAAAACCAATGGGATGGTCAATAGGCAAGATGTTCATCTTGTCATTGTCAAACCAACGGGATGGTACAGAGGCAAGGGTTTAATACTGTCATTGTCAAACCAACGGGATGGTCAATAGGCAAGATGTTAATCCTGTCATTGTCAAACCAACGGGATGGTCAATAGGCAAGATGTTAATCCTGTCATTGTCAAACCAACGGGATGGTACAGAGGCAAGGGTTTAATCATGTCATTGTCAAACCAACGGGATGGTACAGAGGCAAGGGTTTAATCTTGTCATTGTCAAACCAACGGGATGGTACAGAGGCAAGGGTTTAATCCTGTCATTGTCAAACCAACGGGATGGTACAGAGGCAAGGGTTTAATCTTGTCATTGTCAAACCAACGGGGCGTTCAAGAGGCAAGGTGTTCATTCTGTCATTGTCAAACCAACGGGATGGTCAAGAGGCAAGATGTTAATCCTGTCATTGTCAAACCAACGGGGTGGTACAGAGGCAAGATATTCATCTTGTCATTGTCAAACCGACGGATGGTCAAGAGGCAAGATGTTCATCTTGTCATTAATGTCATTATAAAACCAACGGGATGGTCAAGAGGCAAGGTGTTAATCCCGTCATTGTCAAACCAAAAGGGGATGGTCAAGAGGCAAGGTGTTCATCTTGTCATTGTCAAATCGACGGAATGGTCCAGAGGCAAGGTGTTAATCTTGACATTACTGTCATTGTCAAACCAACGGGGTGGTCAAGAGACAAGATGTTCATCTTGTCATTGTCAAACCAACGGGGTGGTCAAGAGGCAAGATGTTCATCTTGTCATTGTCAAACCAACGGGGTGGTCAAGGGGCAAGATGTCAATCCTGTCATTGTCAAACCAACGGGATGGTCCGGAGGCAAGATATTCATCTTGTCATTGTCAAACCGACGGGATGGTCAAGAGGCAAGATGTTTATCTTGTCATTGTCAAACCAACGGGATGGTCAAGAGGCAAGGTGTTAATCCCGTCATTGTCAAACCAACGGGATGGTCCAGCGGCAAGATGTTCATCCTGCCATTGTCAAACCAACGGGGTGGTCAAGAGGCAAGGTGTTAATCCCGCCATTGTCAAACCAACGGGGTGGTCCAGAGGCAAGATGTTCATCCTGTCATTGTAAAACCGACGGGGTGGTCAAGAGGCAAGATGTTCATCTTGTCATTGTCAAACCAACGTGGTGGTCAAGAGGCAAGATGTTCATCTTGTCATCAAACCAACGGGGTGGTCAAGGTGTTAATCCTGTCATTGTCAAACCAAAAGGGGTGGTCAAGAGGCAAGGTGTTAATCCTGTCATTGTCAAACCAAAAGGGGATGGTCAAGAGGCAAGGTGTTAATCCTGTCATTGTCAAACCAAAGGGGATGGTCAAGAGGCAAGGTGTTAATCCTGTCATTGTCAAACCAAAGGGGATGGTCAAGAGGCAAGGTGTCAATCCTGTCATTGTCAAACCAAAAGGTCGTGGGTTCGTACCTGACATAACATCAAGGAATTTTCTACACTTTTGTTTCCGAGTCAAAACCTATCCCCTGACCCAGGTTGGCGGATGGACATCTAGTGCCATCGGAAACTGGGGACAAAAGGAGGTTCCGTGTGCAGATCACAACACTATGCACGTTAAAAATCCTTGGCCGCTTACAAGGTAGTATGTGCAAGGTTTTTTTAAATCGCACCAACCCCCACCCCTCCCCCCGCCACCCAGATCATCGTAGTTGTAGGTGAGTAAGATGAAATAAAAGTTAAAAATCCATTCCTGCCTGTAGCGTATGGCTATGGACCTTGTTCTGACTCAGACTGGTTAGTATTCCACGTCTGTTTCAGGCTTTCATCTCTGCTTCTACGGTGTGGACAGTTGGTGGGGCTCTACTGGTGGCTCCTATTTCTTTCCTCTCACTCTTTCTTTTATCTTTTATCTTGCTGTTTTGTCTTAATTCACCCTGAGCTCATGGCATGTGGTTAATCAATCAATCAACCAATCAAACCTTCCACTAATAAACTGTTCTACGCCAGACACCGCAATCTGAGGGCTAACAATAGAAATGTGGGGCAACTGTATTACACGGTAGATTTCACGTTATTCAAACATGCTTAATAGCAGTTTCCTTGCCTTCCTTTTGTGCATTGAGGCATATAAGCAGATGAGTAGATAGATAGATCGAAGGTAGAAAGAAAGATAGATAGATAGATAAATAGATAGATAGGCATATATATATATATATAGATAGAAAGATATATATATATATAGATAAATAGATAACAGATAGATATATAGATAAATAGATATATAGATATATTAGATTGATAAATAGATATATAGATATATTGATACATAGATAAATAGATAGATAGATATATAGATAAATAGATAGATAGATCGATAAATAGATTGTTAGATGATAGTTACATAGATTGATAAATAGACAGATAAATAGGTAGATGAATAGATAGATAGATAGATAAATAGATAAATAAATAGATAGATAGCTAGATAGGTAAATAATAGATTGATAGATAGATGGATAGATGGATAATTATATAGTTAGATAGATGAATCGATAGACAGATAGATAGATAAATAAATAGATGTAAAGAAAGATAGATAAATGGATGAATAATTAGAAAGATAGATAGATAGACAGATAGATCAATAGATAAATAGATAGATAGATATTTAGATAGATAGGTAGATAGATAGATAAATAGATAGATAGATAAATAGATAAATATAAAGAATAGATAGATAAAGAGATATATAAACAATTAGATAGATAGATAGATAGATAAATATATAGATATATAGATAAATAGATAGATAGATAGATAAATATAGATATATATAGATAGATAGATAGATAATAGATAGATAGATAGATAGATAGATATAGATAGATAGATAGATAGATATATATAGATAGACAGAGAGATACATAGATAGCAGATAGATAGATCAATAGATAAATAGATAGATAGATAGATAGATAGATAGATAGATATCTATAGATATCTATATCTATAGATAGATAGATAGATAGATAGATAGATAGATAGATATGAAAGATAAATAACATATATAGATAGATAGATAGATAGATAGATAGATAGATAGATAGATATAGATATTAGATATAATATAGATATATTATGAATAGATAGATAAATAAATAAATAGATAGATAGGAAAGATAGATAGATAGATAGATAGATAGATAGATATATAGATAGATAGATAGATAGATAGATAGATAGATAGATAGATAGATGGATAGATAGATAGATAGATAGATTGATATAGATAGATAAATTGATAGATAGATAGAAGATAGATAGACAGATGAATAGATAGATAGATCGAAAGATAAATAGATGGATATATAGATAAATAGATAATAGATAGATAAATAGACAAATAGATCTATAGATATGTAGATATATAGATAGATAGATGGATAGATAGATAGATAGATAGATAGATAGATAGATAGATAAATAGAAAGATACATAGATAGATAAATAGATAGATAAATAGATAATTACATACACAACTATAGATTTCATTTGAGTTACCCACATACACAACTATAGATTTCATTTCAGTTACCCACATACACAACTATAGATTTCATTTCAGTTACCCACATACACAACTATAATGACCTTATGAGTTTTTGTAGGATGTTTAAAAAGAAATGCCCACACTGATGAATCTTTCACGTGCACATAGCCTTGTGACCTGCACATGGGACATTCTCTTTATCATCCGTCTACGATGGGACTAGGAGTCTATCCACTTACATGGACCAGGGTGAGGGGGGCAGTAGATTTACTCAACAACAACAAAACTCGAGAAATCTTTTCAACCTGCCGGGGCTTGAAAGCACGGTCTTTGGGTTGAGAGGCCGACACTTTACATCTGGACTTTACATTAGGTTGTAACGGAGACACTCATAGTGTAAAGGCTCCCATAGAGATCAGGTTTGCTGGTTAGCACAAGTACAAGTACTGTTACTTACTGGAGCTAAGGACCCCAGTCATTTCAAGCTGACACCCTCGGGTAGGACTCACACCTGAACAGGCGCCGTTGATGAGTTTTCCTTCTTTCCTTTCTCCTCGCCTCAATTGTCTTCTATTGTGCTACTTCCTCTAGAGAGCTTTGTGAATGGTCACCT
>JAXRKP010000548.1:0-30000 GCA_037039925.1 Doris montereyensis
TTGAGACACTGACACCTTGTCTCTAGACTACTGTTGTACTGATTAAGACACTGACACATTGTCTCTAGACTACTGTGTTGTACTGATTGAGACACTGACACCTTGTCTCTAGACTACTGTGTTGTACTGATTGAGACACTGACACCTTGTCTCTAGACTACTGTGTTGTACTGATTGAGACACTGACACCTTGTCTCTAGACTACTGTGTTGTACTGATTGAGACACTGACACCTTGTCTCTAGACTACTGTGTTGTACTGATTAAGACACTGACACCTTGTCTCTAGACTACTGTGTTGTACTGATTGAGACACTGACACCTTTGTCTCTAGACTACTGTGTTGTACTGATTAAGACACTGACACCTTGTCTCTAGACTACTGTGTTGTACTGATTGAGACACTGACACCTTGTCTCTAGACTACTGTGTTGTACTGATTGAGACACTGACACCTTGTCTCTAGACTACTGTGTTGTACTGATTAAGACACTGACACATTGTCTCTAGACTACTGTTGTACTGGAAACTAAAATGGTCGTGACATGCATGGTGTTTACATTTTCTTTGTTGAAATTTGTTTAATTGATCGATTAGGCATCGTCCATCCACTGCAAACTGAAACCCTCCGCAGAGCTGATGCCTTCTACTGTGAGTTATGTTCCCTGCTTTAATCTGCCACGTGACGCCCCTGCGTTTTGTTATTGACGTCAACGTGCCATCTTGTTTAAATTGACTTTGACTTAACCAGTGTTTCTTCCTCTTGTTGAGGTGGTTATACGAAACCAAAACACGATGGCTTAGCATGTAAAAGTGAAAGTAATATATTATTCAGCCATGGCATGGCGTCTTTCGATTAAGACTTAAGTCATCAAACTACGTCACCTTCACCTCCAACACAACCTTGCACTGATCTGCTCGACGTGACTTTCATTTTGACTAGTCTATGGCCAAGTACTTGTAATAGTATGCTTCGGTTGGGATCAATGTTCCTCTCGTTCTATATTTGTCTAGTCTGTTATTTTTGTATTTATTTAGTTTTATTTGATTTACCCACATCCACAACTAAGGTGATCTCGGGAGTTTTGCAGGGAGTTTTAATTTTGCTCGCACTGCCCTGTAAACAGTCAAGGGATATTTAACGTACACAGAGTATTGTTATCTGCACACGGGACCTCCTTTTATCTTTTCAATCGTTGTCTCCGATGGGACTAGGTGTCGATCCCCTACCTGGACACGGGGGAGGGGGCGGATTTTACTCGTAAAAACTCGAGAAAACGTTGCAACCGTTGGCAGAGCTCGAACCCACTACCTTTTGGTTGAGAGGCCGACATCTTGCATCTGGACTATCGACTCCCCCTCTAGTCTGCGTAAATTTTTGGCTTTGTGCAAAATGTATTTTTTCCCAAACCAAATTTTAAAAAATTGTTTTGGTTTTTGAGCTTGCTGTTGTTTTTCATTTGTGTGCGCAGACATTTGCTATCTGTGGGCATCTTCTCCATGGTGTGCGTAGACATTTGCTATCTGTGGGCATCTTCTCTCCATGGTGTGCAGACATTTGCTATCTGTGGGCATCTTCTCTCCATGGTGTGTGCAGACATTTGCTATCTGTGGGCATCTTCTCTCCATGTGTGTGCAGACATTTGCTATCTGTGGGCATCTTCTCTCCATGGTGTGTGCAGACATTTGCTATCTGTGGGCATCTTCTCTCCATGGTGTGTGCAGACATTTGCTATCTGTGGGCATCTTCTCTCCATGGTGTGTGCAGATATTTGCTATCTGTGGGCATCTTCTCAGAGGTGTGCGCGCACACACGCGCAAAGTTTCGAGGGAATATTGGTTGGGACTACCGCCAAAATGAAGGCAAGTTGTGTAGTTGTAGTTGTAGTTGTGTTGTTGTTGTAGTTGTTGTTGTTGTAGTTGTAGTTGTAGTTGTAGTTGTTGTTGTAGTTGTAGTTGTAGTTGTAGTTGTAGTTGTTGTTGTAGTTGTTGTTGTAGTTGTAGTTGTAGTTGTAGTTGTAGTTGTTGTTGTAGTTGTAGTTGTAGTTGTAGTTGTAGTTGTAATTGTAGTAGTAGTGGCAATCACTCGCCATGATAATCAAACTCGATTGTTGTCGACTGTGAAAATATCCGTTATCTCAACCCATAAGTCAAAGTAAGGTTTTTTTTTAAATTGGCAAGAATTTAAAAATCATCACTTATTGGTACTGTGATTCACACACACATACACACACACACATACACACACACATATACACACACACATACACACACACACGTACACACACAAAGACATGAAGAAGAAGAGGAGCCAAAGAGATCTTTTCTAAAACATTATTTTAAATTTGAGAGCATCACAGCCACGGCTAGACATTATCCCTGTAACTATTCCTTCAAGTAAAAAATGTCTGACCATGATTCAGGATTCATTGAAACTTAATCAGTCAACCATTAGCGGTAATCTCACAGTGAATTAAGAAAAGAGGGAAACAGCTTGTTTGTTTGTTGCTTTGAAATCTACCCTGGTGCAAACAGCCAGATGAAAGTAAGTGTGAATTAAGAGGAAACAGACAGATGAAAGATACGTGTGAATTAAGAGGAAACAGACAGAAGAAAGATAAGTGTGAATTAAGAGGAAACAGACAGATGAAAGATAAGTGTGAATTAAGAGGAAACAGACAGAGGAAAGATAAGTGTGAATTAAGAGGAAACAGACATATGAAAGATAAGTGTGAATTAAGAGGAAACAGACATATGAAAGATAAGTGTGAATTAAGAGGAAACAGACAGATGAAAGATAAGTGTGAATTAAGAGGAAACAGACAGATGAAAGATAATGAATTTAGAGGAAACAGACAGATGAAAGTAAGTGTGAATTTAGAGGAAACAGACAGATGAAAGATAAGTGTGAATTAAGAGGAAACAGACAGATGAAAGTACGTGTGAATTTAGAGGAAACAGACAGATGAAAGATAAGTGTGAATTAAGAGGAAACAGACAGATGAAAGTAAGTGTGAATTTAGAGGAAACAGACAGATGAAAGATAAGTGTGAATCAAGAGGAAACAGACAGATGAAAGATAAATGTGAATCAAGAGGAAACAGCCAGATGATAGATAAGTGACAAGGAAAAAAAGGAAAGGAGAGAAGTGAGACCTACCAGCACCGCCCGCCAACCGCCCGCAGGCAAACAGCAAGATGAAAAGTACGTGAAAGAATGAAAGAGAAAAAGTAGGACCTACCAGTACCAGTAGCTATAACCATCGTTGTCTAGGAAATCTCAGTACATGTATATGTAGTCCCAGATCGTTGTCTAGGAAATCTCAGTACATGTATATGTAGTCCCAGATCGTTGTCTAGGAAATCTCAGTACATGTATATGTAGTCCCAGATCGTTGTCTAGGAAATCTCAGCACATGTATATGTAGTCCCAGATCGTTGTCTAGGAAATTCAGTACATGTATATGTAGTCCCAGATCGTTGTCTTATCGTGCTGCTCGACACAACGCTTATGGAAACAATTGCATGCCGACCGATAAACAACGATAAACCTGATACATACATAACATACATACAAACATAACATATATACATACATACATTCATAACATACATACATGCATACATAACATACATACATAACATACATACATAACATACATACATAACATACATACATAACATACATAACATACATAACATACATACATACATAACATACATAACATACATAACATACATACATACATACATAACATACATACATAACATACATAACATACATAACATACATAACATACATAATATACATAACATACATAACATACATAACATATATAACATACATACATATACAACATACATACTTATATAACATACATACATACATACATAACATACATACATGCATACATACATACATAAAATATATAATATACATACATAACATATATACAAAACATACATACATAACATACATACATAACATACATAGATACATAACATACATACATACATACATAAATACATACATAACACACATACATACATACATAAAATACATACCTAATATACTTACATAGAAACATAAATACATACATACATAACATACATACATACATAACATACATACATATGTACATAACATACATAACATGCATATACATACATACATACATAACATATATATAACAAATACATCACATACATAACATACATACATACATAACATACATACATAACATACATGACATACATACATACATAACATACATACATAACATACATAACATACATACATACATACATAACATACATACATAACATACATACATAACATACATACATAACATACATACATAACAAACATAAGATGCGCGTCGCCTAAGAGCACGGATTGCCTTAGTAAGTGCACGTCGCCTATGAGCACGGGCTGCCTTAGTAAGTGCACGTCGCCTAAGAGCACGGATTGCCTTAGTAAGTGCACGTCGCCTAAGAGCACGGATTGCCTTAGTAAGTGCACGTCGCCTATGAGCACGGATTGCCTTAGTAAGTGCACGTCGCCTAAGAGCACGGATTGCCTTAGTAAGTGCACGTCGCCTATGAGCACGGATTGCCTTAGTAAGTGCACGTCGCCTATGAGCACGGGCTGCCTTAGTAAGTGCACGTCGCCTAAGAGCACGGATTGCCTTAGTAAGTGCGCGTCGCCTATGAGCACGGGCTGTCTTAGTAAGTACATGGTCATCGTGCAAAACAGTGTTTTTGACGGTTGCTTAGAAAGGGCTCCACTACGTGCACGTTTGTTTGGGTTTTTTTTGTGGGCATTTTGCACGCTAAATATCTGCTAAACAATTCATCTCAAACATGTTATTTTTTGTTTTAAACAATTAAAACACGTACAGAGATACCCATCCACCCCCTCCCCATCCCACCGCCAACACACACATTCAAGCACACACACACACACACACACACACACATATAGACACAAAGTTCACGTAACGTGCACGTATGCACACTAAATAACACAAAGCAAAAAGACAGCTGGCAGTTCCAAGCCTACACACGTGCAACGACTTGGCAACTCGAGGAGAAAGATTCTTTTTCTTCTTTCATTATCCCACAACTGATGTCGTGTAACTTACATCACTACTATACGTGTTACCCCGCCCTAAGAGCACGGTTCGCCTAAGTGCACGGGGGGTTTTTTGTCACCCGACAACCGTGCACTTAGCCGGAGACTGTGTAACTGTTACGACATTCGAGTCACCCCACTCCACAGTCGAATTCTACGACTATAAACTCACACACTGGTTGCAAACTTGATCACGTGACTCGACATCATCACGTAAGGTTCCACCCTCCTTTGTGTTTTTCCTCACAACAAACACAGTTGCATGGGCGGGATAACACAGTAAAAGCAGTATCTGCTCGTCTTAACCAGGTACACGTGCGTTTAATGTCGACATAATAATAACAATAATAATAATATAATGAAATGCAAGTGTGCCCGACGGAAGTAAAGCCACCGGCCACAAGAAGCTTCCACTTCCATTCCAAACTATAAAGCGCCAACCAAAGAAAACGTTTTGAAGAAGAAGAAGAAAAACACGAAGAAAACGAAAAAGAAAAGAAAAAAGAAATTAGCAACATGCCAAGCAAACAAAAGACGAGCTTGAACTTTTGGAGTTTTCCCACGCATGCTCAGAGAGACAGGGGCAGTCTTTCGTCGTCACAGGGATTGCTAGTAGTAGTAGTACATGTAGTAGGCCTATTGCAACAGGAAGTAAAACTAGACAGCGTTGTGACGTAATTGTGTGTTATGGTGGAATGACCAGGTGACAGAATATAAATTGTGATACTATCATAGTATCATTGGTAGTCCATACACACATGCACTTTCCAATGAAGACAGACACAGAGAGTGAGAGGGAAAGAGACGGAGAGAGAGAGGGAAAGAGAGAGAGAGAGAGAGAGAGAGAGAGAGAGAGAGAGAGAGAGAGAGAGAGAGAGAGAGAGAGAGAGAGAGAGAGAGAGAGAGAGACAGACAGACAGACAGACAGACAGACAGACAGACAGACAGACATACAGACAGTAAGAGAGACAGAGAATAGAAGAGAGAAAACGAGATAGAGATCAAGAGAGGGGGAGAAAGTGGGGGAGGAAGAGAGACGGGAGCGAGAGATAAGAGTAGAGGAGAATAATAATTATGTTTATACGTTGATGCAATGAATATACAATGTACTATTTATTAAAGAGTTTCATCTTCTCTCTCTCTCTCTCTCTCTCTCTCTCTCTCTCTCTCTCTCTCTCTCTCTCTCTCTCTCTCTCTCTCTCTCTATATCTATCTCTCTTTCTTTCTGTCTGGCTCTCTCTCTCTCTGTCTGTATCTCTCTCTCTCTCTCTCTCTCTCTCTCTCTCTCTCTCTCTCTCTCTCTCTCATTCTGTCTCTCTCTTTGTCCACCTGTCAACGCCCCCCCCCACCCCTCTCCCACACCTTTCCCAACCCACTCTTCCATCCCTGGGTGTACAAGTAGTCAAATTATAGTTAACTTCACTAACAAATCAACTAAAAGTGTTTGACTTTTGAGTTTGAGAAAGTTGAAACACAGCGAACAGAAAATCGATAAAAGAAGAGAGACAGCAGGACATTTATATATATAAACCAAGGGGAGTAATTCATCGTACGGGACTAAAACTTCCGGATCGCCGAGTCGTGGTTTGAATTTGAATCTTAATCCCACTCTTTGAAATGATACCTGTAACACAGTTACCTCTAAAACACCCCCACCGGGGGTCAAGAGGTACGCGCAAAGAGGCGCCATGCCACCGGCGGCTACGACCCCAGTCGCCATGTTGTTACTATTGTTAGTAACAGCCGCTACCCAACTCAGGCTCTATACTCCTGCAGACTGCAAGGCAAAGCAGATAAAGAGACGCGGTGACGTGACGCTATGTTTAAAAGAAAGAAGGGAAAAAAAGAAGATACGCCGTTGCCAGTTTAGGCGGGAAAAGAGCTACTGCTGTAGGACACGTTGACCCACAATAATCATCTCTGTACTTAAGGTAGTCAGATTTCAGATGTTTTGAATTTCCACTAACACCACACCTCCCCCATGTCTCCTTCTCTCTCTCTCTCTCTCTCTCTCTCTCTCTCTCTCTCTCTCTCTCTCTCTCTCTCTCTCTCTCTCTCTCTCTCTCTCTCTCTCTCTCTCTCTTTCGCGCTCTCTCCTCTAGTGACTGTCTCTTTCTCTCTTTCTCTGCCGGTGTCTCTGTCTCTCTTTCTCTCTTTCTCTGTCGGTCTGTCTCTGTCTCTCTTTCTCCTTCTGTTTGTCGGTCTCTGTCTCTGTCTGTCTGTCTGTCTGTCTGTCTGTCTGTCTGTCTGTCTGTCTGTCTGTCTGTCTCTCTCTCTCTCTCTCTCTCTCTCTCTCTCTCTCTCTCTCTCTCTCTCTCTCTCTCTCTCTCTCTCTCTCTCTCTCTCTCTCTCTCTCTCTCTCGTTATAATAAAAAAAAAGAAAGAAAAAGAACACACATTATTATGCCAAAATGTTCTCTAGTGTAAGTCAGCCGGAATTTACACCCCCTCCCTCCAAAAAAAATAATCAAATAAATAAAGGCATGGAAAGTAGATCTAGATCTAGATCTAGATGTTTTGACACAATAATGAATAACTACAATCCACCATGACAATGACATCCGTATTTTCCTTCGAGTTCATTCGGACTTCATCGACGCGCGCGTGACCCAGTTTCCAATGGCTTTGTTACAAACAGCCAACAGATTTTTATGTTTTTTTTGTTAGACATTGTCTGAAATTGTCCCCGACCAAACTAGGCCGCGTTGAAAACATAGAGAAGCCAGTATGTTCAACTTTCTCATTGGTTATTAGGATTAAAATAACTTTGTGACGTCATCAGTTTAAGCGCGTTAGTTAAAAAAAAATTATGTAGCTCAAATCAAATAGAACTAGGGTTTATACAAATGACGTAAAATACATCGATTTCATTTCAACTAGGCTAAACTAATAATGGACAAATCTTAAAATATTGAAATTACGAATGGAGGGGATTTAGAAAACCGGTCACTAGACACTCTGTGTCAATAATATTACCTTTGAACGAAACAAAGATTAGAATGTCACAGTCCAAATGAGCCCTAAAGGACAGGTCTTTTCAAAGTCAAATAGAATAGGTAACTATAAGCCCTAAAGGACAGGTCTTTTCAAAGTCAAAATAGAATAGGTAACTATAAGCCCTAAAGGACAAGTCTTTTCAAAGTCAAAATAGAATAGGTAACTATGAGCCCTAAAGGGATTGGTGAAATAGAAATAGAAATTTCAGTCTAAATTCGGTTATATGAGAGAAGAAGCAGAAGAAAAAAAAAGAAAGAAAAGAAATCGGACTCATCAGATACAGGAGTTACCAAGAGAGTGAGTGAGTGAGAGAGAGAGAGAGAGAGAGAGAGAGAGAGAGAGAGAGAGAGAGAGAGAGAGAGAGAGAGAGAGAGAGGTGGGGAGGGAGAGAGAGAGAGAGAGAGAGAGAGAGAGAGAGAGAGAGAGAGAGAGAAAGAAAGAGAGAGAGAGAGAGAGAGAGAGAGAGAGAGAGAGAGAGAGAGAGAGAGAGAGAGAGGAAGAGAGAGAGAAAGAAAGAGAAGAGAGAGAGAGAAAGAAAGAAAGAGAGAGAGAGGGAGAGAGAGGGAGAGAGAGAGGGAGAGAGAGAGAGAGAGAAAGAAAGAGAGAGAGAGAGAGAGAAAGAGAGAGAGAGAGAGAGAGAGAGAGAGAGAGAGAGAGAGAGAGAGAGAGAGAGAGAGAGAGAGAGAGAGAGAGAGAGAGAGAGAGAGAGAGAGAGAGAGAGAAAGTTGCGATAGTGAAAACAAAAGGATTCTTGTCGTCAGTCCGCCAGACAAGCTAATTTGAAGCCGTGTATTGATTATCAAAGGAACCCCGAATTCTGGGCGTGTCTGTTTATCTAATTGAAATTTACCCCATCCTTTGTTGTGTGGTTTGTTTGTTTCTTTGAAATCTACAGCGTCCACTATTGCAGTGATCTCAGGGTGAGTTCAGAGGAAAAAGCAAGATGAAAGGTAAGTGAAAGAGTAAACGGAGAGAAGTAGGAGGCCCTACCAGCCGTACCCGTCCGACTTCTGGGGCTAAGGTGGAGGCGGAAGAATGAAGAACACAGAACACGGCAAAGGGTTCAAATTTCGAGACTGCTGACACTGACACTGACACTGACACTGACACGTACAGTCCTAGTGTTAGTTGTAGCGTCGCGTGCAAAGCTAGCCAGGCAAGATGCGGGGAAGCCAGAGATGCCACACAGATTTGAACTTTGACGCTGGGGAGATTTGGGAAGGAACGAAATCCTACCATAGTGACAGGTAACGCACTCACCTCACACACCAGGCATCAGGCCGTATAGTCTACAAAACTGAACAAAGAAATCGAACAGGGAAAACAAATAAAATGTAATCAAACAAGCTAGATCTAATACGTTTCATTGAAATTTACCCAGTCCACCATACTATTGTGGTGATTTCATGATAGATTCAAAAAGGATTTCTTTGTTTCATTGAAATGTATCCCGTCCACCATATGCGGTGATCCCGGGACGAATGAATCAGGGGGGAAACAGCTGAACAAACATAATTGAAAATAAAGTGAAAGAAAAAAAGTAGTAGGACCTACCAGTAGCACCGATTGAGAGGAAGACGAAAGTCATGAGAAAGAGTAAAAGGAAAGAAACAGAACCTAACAGCAGCGGCCACAAACCGCTCACCCCCCCCCACCCAACACACCCCCACCCAACACCCCTCCTCCCAAAAAAACAAAACAAAAACAATAACGAAACAAACCACAACATAAACAACAACAAAAAACAAAAACAAGTTTTGATGAGGAAAACACCTCAAACCGTATTCACATATAATTATAATGCCATCCATATGTTTAAATCTGCCTTGATGAGTTACTGGTTACATGTAGATCTCTAACAAACAGCAGTGACACTTTCTGTGTTTCTTTTGTTTCCTGTCTTTCCCACGTAAATTTCCACAACACTTCTTTTCTTCCCATACAAAGGAGCAAAGCATCATTTCCGTCAACTCATATGATTCCTATCTATCAATGGTGAGACATGAAAGCATACTTTTTTATTGTAAATTTACAGATTAACTTCAGTATCGAGTACGGACTCGATAATAATCGTAATTAGTCTCACTCGGGGTTTAACACGCTTGTCTGGTATGAATTAAAATTTTGTGTTGGTCGTTCTTTCATCTTTGCGCGTCAAGGGGCTCGGGTCACTGAGAGTACGAGTGATCACAGCTTACAACATGTCGTAGATCACCCAAACACCGTTTTTACTGGAGGAAAGTGTCTACCAAACACCGTTTTTACTGAGGAAAGTGTCTACCAAACACCGTTTTTACTGGAGGAAAGTGTCTACCAAACACCGTTTTTATTGGAGGAAAGTGTCTACCAAACACCGTTTTTACTGGAGTGAAAGTGTCTACCAAACACCGTTTTTACTGGAGGAAAGTGTCTACCAAACACCGTTTTTACTGGAGGAAAGTGTCTACCAAACACCGTTTTTACTGGAGGAAAGTGTCTACCAAAAACTGTTTTTACTGGAGGAAAGTGTCTACCAAACACCGTTTTTACTGAGGAAAGTGTCTACCAAACACCGTTTTTATTGGAGGAAAGTGTCTACCAAACACCGTTTTTACTGGAGGAAAGTGTCTACCAAACACCGTTTTTATTGGAGGAAAGTGTCTACCAAACACTGTTTTTACTGGAGGAAAGTGTCTACCAAAAACTGTTTTTACTGGAGGAAAGTGTCTACCAAACACTGTTTTTACTGAGGAAAGTGTCTACCAAAAACTGTTTTACTGGAGAAAGTGTCTTACCAAACACCGTTTTTACTGGAGGAAAGTGTCTACCAAATACCGTTTTTACTGGAGGAAAGTGTCTACCAAACACTGACGTTTGAGTAAGATTAGTGTCAATGTCAATGTCATTGTTCTCCTCCTCTGACTCCCTTGTCATTCACCTGCACCATGGTGGGGGCAGTACTCCAGAGGTAGGGTGTCGGCCTCTCAGCCAATAGGTAGTGGAATTGTGCCCCGTCAACGGTTGAAGAATTTTCTTCTCCAATTATTTCTGAGCAAAATATCTTTTCCCCCCCCCCCCCCTCCCGTCCAGGTAGGTGGATCGACACCTAGTCCCATCGGAGACGGACGATAAAAAGGAGGTCCCGTGTGCAGATCACTTGTGCAAAGATCCTTCTGACTGTTTAGGACAGTCCGGGCAAAATTAAAATCCTTCCAAAACCCATGTGGCAACAAAATTCTACCAAAATTCCCGAGATCACCCAAGTTGTGGACGTGGGTAAATCAAATCAAATCTCATTCACGGGAACCATGGCAACTTCCAACAGCTTTCAAAATAAAAAAAAGTTTGAGTTGCGTCACTCACACCTAAAACTAACACATGCACTAGTACTATTCTTCATTATGATCTGAGCAATATCGTAGTCGCTGAAGGTAATACTATTATACTTGTTACAGTATTACAATACCTGTACCAGTATTTTAAACCGATATCGATTAAATTTTAACAAAATCCTTTTTAAGGTCAATGAATCAGCCAACACCAGTACACTCATGATATAATGTCACATGATATAACGTAACATGATATAATGTAACATGATATAACGTGTAACATGATATAATGTAACATGATATAACGTAACATGATATAACGTAACATGATATAACGTAACATGATATAATGTAACATGATATAACGTAACATGATATAATGTAACATGATATATGTCACATGATATAATATCACATGATATAACGTAACATGATATAACGTAACATGATATAACGTAACATGATATAATGTAACATGATATAACGTAACATGATATAATGTAACATGATATAATGTCACATGATATATGATATAACGTAACATGATATAACGTAACATGATATAATGTAACATGATATAACGTAATATGATATAATGTAACATGACATAACGTAACATGATATAATGTAACATGATATAACGTAACATGATATAATGTAACATGATATAACGTAACATGATATAATGTAACATGATATAATGTCACATGATATAATATCACATGATATAATGTCACATGATATAATATCACATGATATAATGTAACATGATATAATGTAACATGATATAATGTAACATGATATAATAACATGTAACATGATATAATGTAACATGATATAACGTAACATGATATAATGTAACATGATATGTAACATGATATAATGTAACATGATATAACGTAACATGATATAATGTAACATGATATAATGTAACATGATATAATGTAACATGATATAATGTCACATGATATAATAACATGATATAACGTAACATGATATAATGTCACATGATATAATGTAACATGATATAATGTAACATGATATAATGTAACATGATATAATGTAACATGATATAATGTCACATGATATAATGTCACATGATATAACGTAACATGATATAACGTAACATGATATAATGTAACATGATATAACGTAACATGATATAACGTAACATGATATAATGTAACATGATATAACGTAACATGATATAATGTAACATGATATAACGTAACATGATATAACGTAACATGATATAATGTCACATGATATAACGT
The DNA here is from genome assembly GCA_037039925.1 of Doris montereyensis. Taxonomy (NCBI): domain Eukaryota; kingdom Metazoa; phylum Mollusca; class Gastropoda; order Nudibranchia; family Dorididae; genus Doris; species Doris montereyensis. Next base: position 12,715 of record JAXRKP010000548.1, read on the forward strand.
AACATGATATAACGTAACATGATATAATGTAACACGATATAATGTAACATGATATAATGTAACACGATATAATGTAACATGATATAATGTAACATGATATAATGTAACATGATATAATGTAACATGATATAATGTAACATGATATAATGTAACATGATATAACGTAACATGATATAATGTAATATGATATAATGTAACATGATATAATGTAACATGATATAATGTAACATGACATAATGTAACATGATATAATGTAACATGATATAACGTAACATGATATAACGTAACGTGATATAATGTAACATGATATAATGTCACGTGATATAATGTAACATGATATAATGTCACATGATATAATATCCCATGATATAATGTAACATGATATAATGTAACATGATATAATGTAACATGATATAATATCACATGATATAATATCACATGATATAATGTAACATGATATAATGTAACATGATATAATATCACATGATATAATATCCCATGATATAATATCACATGATATAATGTAACATGATATAATATCACATGATATAATGTCACGTGATATAATGTAACACGATATAATGTAACATGATATAATGTAACACGATATAATGTAACATGATATAATGTCACATGATATAATATCACATGATATAATGTAACATGATATAATGTCCCATGATATAATATCACATGATATAATGTAACATGGTATAATGTCACGTGATATAATGTAACATGATATAATGTGACATGATATAATATCACATGATATAATGTAACATGATATAATGTAACATGATATAATGTAACATGATATAATGTAACATGATATAATGTAACATGATATAATGTCACGTGATATAATGTAACATGATATAATGTCACGTGATATAATGTAACATGATATAATGTCACGTGATATAATATCACATGATATAATATAACATGATATAACGTAACATGATATAATGTGACATGATATAATGTGACATGATATCATGTGACATGATATAATATAACATGATATAATGTGACATGATATAATGTGATATGATATAATACAACATGATATAATGTGACATGGTATCATGCAACATGATATAATGTGACATGATATAATGTAGTGGGTATCTAACCCCATACACCGGAAGGTAGAATGAGATTGATTGATTTGATTTACCCACACCCACAACTAAGGTGATCTCCAGATTTTTGTAGGATCTTTAAATTTTTGCACGGACTGCCCTGTAAACTTTAACGTGCACAGAGTGTTGTGATCTGCACACGGGACCTCCTTTTTATCGTCCGTGTCCCATGGGACTAGGTGTCGATCCAACTACCTGGACCAGGAAGGGGTGGGGGGAGGGGGTAAATCTTGCTCGAAAAACTCGAGATAAGTTTTCAACCGACGGCCGGGCTCGAACCCACTCCCTTTGGTTGAGAGCCCGACACTTTGCCTATGGACTACCGAGTCCCCTCGGTAGAATAAAAAATGACAAAGAAAGACAGAAAATAATATGGAATAAGTGGGCCTCCATTGTGACGCGTGTCATCGCACGTTCATGGGAAAAGGCCATCTGAATCTGAGTAACTGAACAAGGCCTATTTCATAGTGAGTTCCCGGTGGCCTCCTCCCAAAAAACCAGGCCAAATATTGATTCCTCCTGTCTCTTACTCTTATGGCCAACAAAGGAAAAAGAAGGTAAAGAAAAAAGTAGATAAAGAGATTACTGAATAGATAAATGAAACGAAACAAAAAACTTAAATAAATCGATAATAGACAATAAAGAATAAAGAAATAAACAATTGAATACATAATTGTGTACGCTGAAATAACAGAGAAGTCGTTTGATTTCATTTGATTTATTTGATTTGATTTGATTCGATTTGTTTGATTTGATTTGTTTGATTTGATTTGATTTGCTTTACTCACATCCACCATTCACGTGGTTTTTTTTGGAAGGATTTTTTATGTTTTTGTTATTTTAGCCTGACTGCCCTGTAAACAGCCAAAAACGAGTTCAGGTGATTCCAAGCTGTGCGTCCATGCTGACTTATTATGGTATTCCCAGGTGAAAAAAATAAGAAAACCTTTGAGGACGAATTGAAAGGTATAATTTGATTTTTACAGTCATAATAGTATTTTAAACTTGGTCAATTATTAGCTTTCATACATAATAATATCTTTAATTTGATCAATTATGAGCTTTCGTATATAATAATATTTTTTAATTTGATTCATTTGAAGCTTTCAAAGAGTCGAAATAGATCTTGTGAATTTGAAAGAACGTTACACATTCGTCTGAAATTTTATCGATTGAGTTTGGGGCTGTTGTTTTGATGTCGTTGTTGTGCGCTACTCTTTCAGATTTATTCAAAAGATTTACTTTGTTATTATTTTATTATTTTCTCTTTATTTGGCAAACATCACAACAACAACACCCAAACAACCATAAAGACCACAATGCACGGTTCAAACAAACAAGTGACAGCAAGATTCTATCCTGTTACTCTTGCTACACACACATACACACACACAAACACACACACACACACACTCTCTCTCTCTCTCTCTCTCTCTCTCTCTCTCTCTCTCTCTCTCTCTTTCTCTCTCTGTCTCTCTTCCTCCCTTCCTCCCTCTCTCTCCTGCTCTCTCTCTGTCTCTCTCTCTCTCTCTCTCTCTCTCTCTCTCTCTCTCTCTCTCTCTCTCTCTCTCTCTCTCTCTCTCTCTGTCTGCTATCGCCCACTCTCTCTCTCTCTCTCTCTCTCTCTCTCTCTCTCTCTCTCTCTCTCTCTCTCTCTCTCTCTCTCTCTCTCTCTCTCTCTCTCTCTCTCTCTCTCTCGCTCTCTCTCTCTCTCTCTCTCTCTCTCTCTCTCTCTCTCTCTCTCTCTCTCTCTCTCTCTCTCTCTCTCTCTCTCTCTCTCTCTCTCTCTCTCTCTCTCTCTCTCTCTCTCTCGCTCTCTCTCGCCTTCTCTCTCTCTCTCTCTCTCTCTCTCTCTCTCTCTCTCTCTCTCTCTCTCTCTCTCTCTCTCTCTCTCTCTCTCTCTCTCTCTCTCTCTCTCTCTCTCTCTCTCTGTCTCTTCTCTCTCTCTCTCTGTGTCTGTTTCTCTTCCCCCCTCTCTTTCCTGCTCTCTCTGTCTATCGCCCACACTCTGTCTCTCTCTCTCTCTCTTTCTCTCTCTCTCTCTCTCTCTCTCTCTCTCTCTCTCTCTCTCTCTCTCTCTCTCTCTCTCTCTCTCTCTCTCTCTCTCTCTCTCTCTCTCTCTCTCTCTCTCTCTCTCTCTCTCTCTCTCTCTCTCTCTCTCTCTCTCTCTCTCTCTCTCTCTCTCTCTCTCTCTCTCTCTCTGTCTTCCTCCTCCCTGGGTCCCCTATGATATAAGCTCTACTTCAAGACCTCCTCACCCTGGGCCATTGCTAATATTGCAAACGCTACCCAGTACCAGACTCCCAGTTTTCTCATGATCAGAGGCTGGGTTCTTCTTTGCTTTTTCTTTTAGTGCCGTTTTTTCCCCAAACTTTACACTACGTAGAGGTCGTCAGGCGTTAGTTGATTTAAAAAAAGATAATAATCAAAATGTTTCAAGTTCAAATTGCAGTGGGTGACACAAAAATGAATTGGTAGGATATCATTTACTTCACTTAACGTTTGCTTTAGCTGCATGGGGATGACATTATTATTAAATTTTTTTAAATTAATTTTTGCTCGAAAAAAATCCAACTAGAAAACGTTTCATTGCAGGGGGCTTGACCCCACGACCCTTTGGTTGAGGGGCCGACACCTTATCTCTGGACCACCGAGTCTCAAGTCGAAACTACCAGTAGCTGCTGCCACTAATCCGCGGAGATTTCAAGGTTTAAATAAGAAAAAGATTGGAAAACTCGTTCTCGGTGAATCCCTACCCATCTATTCCAGTCTCAAACTCAAATTAAAAAAGACTAACACAAACAACCCCCTCCGCAGCTACAAATGGGGGAGGAAAGGAACATACGCACGTAGTGTAGTAAGAAATAAAGAAGAAGAAGGAAGGAAAAATAAAGATACAAAAAAACAAAAAACCAACAAAAAACGATGTAGAAAGAAAGAAAGAAAGAAAGAGAGAGAGAAAGGCAAGAGAGAACGTTAAATTAAAAAAAAACAAGCAGACATACAGACATACGGAAACAAGAGAAAACGAATCAAATCAGGATACACGTGGATACACAGGAAAGGAAAAAAAGAAAGAGGGAAGGTAAACAAGAAAAGAAAGAAAAACAAAGAAAGAAAAATCAGAAAGAAAAGACAGTCAAAGAAAAAGGCAGAAAGAAAAAGTCAGAAAGAAATAGTCAGAAAGAAAAACAGTCAGAAAGAAAAACAGCCAAAAAGAAAAACAGTCAGAAAGAAAAATTCAGAAACAAAAACAGTCATAAAGAAAAACAGTTCGAAAGAAAATCAGTCAGAAAGAAAAACAGTCAGAAAGAAAAACAGACAGAAAGGAAAACAGCCAGAAGGAAAAACAGCCAGAAAGAAAACAATCAGAAAGAAAAACAATCAGAAAGAAAAACAATCAGAAAGAAAAACAATCAGAAAGAAAAATAGTCAGAAGGAAAAACAGTCAGAAAGAAAAACAGTCAGCAGGAAAAACAGTCAGAAAGAAAAACAGCCAGAAAGAAAAACAGTCAGAAAGAGAAACAGCCAGAAAGAAAAAGTCAGAAAGAAAATCAATCAGAAAGAAAAACAGTCAGAAAGAAAAACAGACAGAAAGGAAAACAGCCAGAAGGAAAAACAGCCAGGAAGAAAAACAGTCAGAAAGAAAAACAATCAGAAAGAAAAAGAATCAGAAAGAAAAACAGTCAGAAAGAAAAATAGTCAGAAAGAAAAACAGTCAGAAAGAAAAACAGTCAGAAAGAAAAAACAGTCACAAAGAAAAACAGTCACAAAGAAAAAAGTCAAAGAAAAAGTCAGAAGGAAAAACAGTCAGAAAGAAAAACAATATTAAAAAAACAGTCAGAAAAAAAATAGTCAGAAAGAAAAACAGTCAGAAAGAAAAATAGTCAGAAGGAAAACAGTTAGAACGAAAGCAAGAAATAAGAAAAAAGACACATGTCAAAAAGGGGAAATAAAGACATAAAGAGAGAGGAGAGAAAGAAAAACAAACAACGAGATAAGAAGCTAAAAATGAAAGGCGCCATGACACTACAAACTACAAGCAAATCTGTGGGTGCCTTCAAACCACAACTGATTTCTGTTCCTAAAGACATAACACAGTGTGGATACAGTATGATATATGATGTATGATGTATGACTATGATAATTATTTGAAACTGGCTTCTTTTGCATGCAGACACTTTATCGACCAACCGAGTCTGTTTTCACCCTCACCCTCACAGTCATGTGCACTGAATCTCATCATTTCAATTGATAACATCGTGAATAAAACATTGTCTAGACCAAACGGTTTAAGTGTATCATATTATGGAGTCAGCAGAAGAATGTAAATAAATCGAAACAAACAAACAAACAAACAACATCAGCAAGAACAAACAAGACCAACTGAACTTTTAAGAAGAAAAAAAGAGGAAGATTAGAACTCGCCAATATCAGGAGCACTGCCAGACATCAATGGTGACGTATTGACTTATTTGGTCAAATCCACCAAGGGCAGTGATCCAATGAGATATATACGCTCTAATGGTGGACGTTTTAAATTGCAATGCATCGATACAACTTGAAGACTGACTGTCTGTCTGTCTGTCTGTCTGTCTGTCTGTCGGTCTCTCTGTCTCCCCCTCTGTCTCTGTCTGTCTGTCTGTCTGTCTCTCTCTCTCTGTCTTCTCTCTGTCTGTCTGTCTCTCTCTCTCCCTCTTCCCCCCCCAACCACGCGCTTCTCTTTTCAAACGCATCGCTCACAAAACAAAGACCTAAATATACTGTAGTAGTTTTTTATTATATTATTTTGATTTACACACACCTCGGGGTTATGGGTAGGTTTTTTGTTGTCTAGAGGCAAGGACGTGTCAGCCTCTCAACCCGAAGGTCGGTGGTTGAAACCCCGCCAACGGTTGACAAATTTTCTCGATTTTTTTCCGGTAAAATCTTCCTCCTGGTTCAGGTAAGTGATAGAAACCTAGACCCATTGGAGACGGATGAAAAAAAGAGATCCCGTGTGCAGATCACGTCACGCTTTGCACGTTAAAGACCCTTTGGCTGTTTACAGGGCAATCCGGGCAACCTAAACAAAACGGAAATCCTACCCAGACTCCAGAGATCACCTTAGTTGTCGTTGTGGCTATAAATCAAATTAAATAATGTGTGTGTGTTCATTGTATGTTTTTTAAATAATGTGTGTGCATTGTATGTTTTTCAAATAGAGTGTGTGCATTGTATGTTTTTAAATAATGTGTGTGCATTGTATGTTTTTTAAATAATGTGTGTGCATTGTATGTTTTTCAAATAGAGTGTGAGCATTGTATGTTTTTTAAATAATGTGTGTGCATTGTATGTTTTTTAATAGAGTGTGTGCATTGTATGTTTTTTAAATAGTGTGTGTGCATTGTATGTTTTTTAAATAGTGTGTGTGAGTTATATGTTTTTTAAATAGTGTGTGTGCATTGTATGTTTTTTTAAATAGTGTGTGTGCATTGTATGTTTTTTTAAATAGTGTGTGTGCATTGTATGTTTTTTAAATAGTGTGTGTGCATTGTATGTTTTTAAATAGTGTGTGTGCATTGTATGTTTTTTAAATAGTGTGTGTGCATTGTATGTTTTTTTAATAGAGTGTGTGCATTGTATGTTTTTTTAAATAGTGTGTGTGCATTGTATGTTTTTTAAATAGTGTGTGTGAGTTATATGTTTTTTTAAATAGTGTGTGTGCATTGTATGTTTTTTAAATAGTGTGTGTGCATTGTATGTTTTTTTAAATAGTGTGTGTGCATTGTATGTTTTTTAAATAGTGTGTGTGCATTGTATGTTTTTTAAATAGTGTGTGTGTGTGCATTTTATGTTTTTTAAATAATGTGTGTGCATTGTATGTTTCTTAAATAGTGTGTGTGCATTGTATGTTTTTTAAATAATGTGTGTGCATTGTATGTTATTTAAATAATGTGTGTGCATTATATGTTTTGTTTTAATGTGTGTGCATTGTATGTTTTTAAATAGTGTGTGTGCATTGTATGTTTTTTAAATAATGTGTGTGCATTGTATGTTTTTTAAATAGTGTGTGTGCATTGTATGTTCTTTAAATAGTGCGTGTGCATTGTATGTTTTTTAATAGTGTGTGTGCTTTGTATGTTTTTTAAATAGTGTGTGTGCATTGTATGTTTTTTAAATAGTGTGTGTGCATTGTATGTTTTTTATATAGTGTGTGTGCATTCTTTGTTTTTTAAATAGTGTGTGTGCATTGTATGTTTTTTAAATAATGTGTGTGCATTGTATGTTAATACAATAATGTGTGTGCATTGTATGTTTTTTTAAATAGTGTGTGTGCATTGTATGTTTTTTAAACAGTGTGTGTGCATTGTATGTTTTTTAAACAGTGTGTGTGCATTGTATGTTTTTTAAAATAGTGTGTGTGCATTGTATGTTTTTTAAATAGTGTGTGTGCATTGTATGTTTTTTAAATAATGTGTGTGCATTGTATGTTTTTTAAATAATGTGTGTGCATTGTATGTTTTTATATAGTGTGTGCATTGTATGTTTTTAAATAGTGTGTGTGCATTGTATGTTCTTTAAATAGTGTGTGTGCATTGTATGTTTTTTAAATAGTGTGTGTGCATTGTATGTTTTTTAAATAGTGTGTGTGCTTTGTATGTTTTTTAAATAGTGTGTGTGCATTGTATGTTTTTTAAATAGTGTGTGTGCATTGTATGTTTTTTATATAGTGTGTGTGCATTGTATGTTTTTTAAATAGTGTGTGTGCATTGTATGTTTTTTAAATAATGTGTGTGCATTGTATGTTAATACAATAATGTGTGTGCATTGTATGTTTTTTTAAATAGTGTGTGTGCATTGTATGTTTTTTAAACAGTGTGTGTGCATTGTATGTTTTTTTAAACAGTGTGTGTGCATTGTATGTTTTTTAAATAGTGTGTGTGCATTGTATGTTTTTTTAGTGTGTGTGCATTGTATGTTTTTTAAATAGTGTGTGTGCATTGTATGTTTTAAAAATAGTTTTTAAATAGTGTGTGTGCATTGTATGTTTTTAAATAGTGTGTGTGCATTGTATGTTTTTTTAAATAGTGTGTGTGCATTGTATGTTTTTTTTAAATAGTGTGTGTGCATTGTATGTTTTTTTAAATAGTGTGTGTGCATTGTATGTTTTTTAAATAGTGTGTGTGCATTTTATGTTTTTTATATAGTGTGTGTGCATTGTATGTTTTTTAAACAGTGTGTGTGCATTGTATGTTTTTTATATAGTGTGTGCATTGTATGTTTTTTTTAAACAGTGTGTGTGCATTGTGTGTTTTTTAAACAGTGTGTGTGCAATGTATGTTTTTTAAATAGTGTGTGTGCATTGTATGTTTTTTAAATAGTGTGTGTGCATTGTATGTTTTTTTAAATAATGTGTGTGCATTGTATGTTTTTTAAATAATGTGTGTGTGCATTGTATGTTTTTTAAATACTTGATAAGAAAAAAGCAGTCGAAGAAATTAGATTCACATTTACTTTTGTTGTTTTTATTTCATTGAAATTTACCCCGTCCACCATATGCAGCGATCTGAAGGTGAAGGAAGAGGAAACAGCAGGATGAAAGATAAGCGAAGGAGTGAGAAGAAACGAGTACGAACTACCAGTAACGTCCGCCAACCACCCACTTCGCATTTACATTAAGTTTTATTCATTTGCTATTTGATTTACCCACGTCCACAACTAAGGTGATCTCGGGGTTTTTGGTAGGATTTTTAATTTTGCTCGGACTGCCCTGTAAACAGCCAAGGGATTTATAACGTGCACAAAGAGCGTAGTTATCTGCATACGGGACCTCCTTTTTATCGTCCGTCTCCGGTGGGATTAGATGCCGATCCATCTACCTGGACCAGGGTAGGGGGTAGATTTCGCTCAAAAAACTCGAGAAAATTATTTAATCGTTGACGGGGCTCGAACGCACTACCTTTTGGATGAGAGCCTGACACCTTGCCTCTGGACTACCGAGTCCTCTTTACATTAAACGTGCACACAGAAACATAAACGTGCAACTTGCAAAGAAACATAAACGTGCAACATTTGCACACAGAAATTAAACGTGCAACATTTGAGAAACACACAGAAACAGAAACGTGCAACATTTGCACACATAAACATAAACATGCAACATTTGCATACAGAAACATAAGCGTGCAACATTTGCACACATAAACATAAACATGCAACACACAACACTTGACACAGAAACAACAAATGCAATCTTGCACACATAAACATAAACATGCAATATTTGCATACATAAACATAAACATACAACACTTGCACACAGAAACATTAACGTGCAACATTTGCACACAGAAACATAAACGTGCAATATTTGTACACAGAAACATAAACATGCAACACTTGTACACAGAAACATAAACGAGCAACATTTGCACACAGAAACATAAACGTGCAACACTTGCATACAGAAACATAAACGTGCAACATTAACGGAAACATAAAACGTAAAACAATAAATGTAAAACACAGAAACATAAACGTGCAACATTTGTACACAGAAACATAAACGTTGCAACACTTGCACACAGAAACATAAAACCCACCCTGACAAGACAGAACATTTCATTACAATGATCATTGTTTCTTTGTTTTTTTGTTTGTTTGTTTGTTTCAATAACATTTCCCACATTCATGTTCAAGGTGAATTAAGAGCCATTTTGGGGAGATTTCAAGTTGAATTAAGAGCCAACTGCAAGATGAAAGATATGTAAAAGAGTGAAAGGAAGGAAGTAGGACCTAGCAGCTGCACCCATCAACAATCCACATCATGATCACTATAACCACACATACCCTCGCACACCCACCTACACAACACTAAATGAGCTACAACACACACCTACACACACACCTACACACATACCCAACACACACACATACACACATACACCTACACACATACACCTACACATACACCTACACACACACCTACACACATACACCTACACACATACACCTACACACATACACACATACACACATACACCTACACACACCTACACACACACCTACACACATACACCTAAACACACACCTACACTCATACACCTACACACACCACACACACACACCTACACACATACACACACCTACACACATAAACCTACACACACCTACACACATATACATACACACACCTACACACATACACCTACACACACACTACACACATACACCTACACACATACACCTACACACACACCTACACACACCTACACACACACCTACACATACACCTACACACACACCTACACACCTACACCTACACACACCTACACACACCTACTCACATAACCTACACACACTACTACACACACCTACACACACACATACACACACACCTACACATACACCTACACACACCTACACACATACACCTACACACACCTACACCTACACACAGACCTACACACATACACCTACACACACACCTACATACATACACCTACACACATACACCTACGCACACCTACACACACCTACACACACACCTACACAAACACCTACACACACACCTACACACATACACCTACACACACCTACACACACCTACACACACACACCTACTCACATAACCTACACACACCTACACACACACACCTACACATACACCTACACACAGACCACACACACCTAGACATACACCTACACACACACCTACACACACACCTACACACACACCTACACACACACACCTACTCACATACACACACGCCTACTCATATACACACACATACACCCACACACAAACACACCTACACACACCTACACACACACGTACACCGCTACTCACATACACACATCTACACACACACCTAGACACACACACCTACAGACACACACCTACACACCTACTCACATAAACACACACCTACACACACACGTACACACCTACTCACATACAAACACCTACACACACGTACACACACCTACACACTTACTCACATACACACACATACACCTACACATATACATCTACACACACACCTATTACCACACACACACACGTTCACACATACACACACACAGGAGTTGGAGTTATATGTGTAATGTGTAAAGATATAGTAATAGTATATTGCAAGCTTCAATCTCCAAAATCACACACATTCACCTACACACACCTACACACCTATTCACATACACATACACCTACACACACCTACACACACATACATCTACACACACACACCTATACCCACACACACACGTACACACCTACTCACACACACACACACACACACACACGAGTTGGAGTTATAGGTGTAAAGATATAGTAATAGTACAGAGCAAGCTTCAACATCCAAAATCACACACACACACACACACACACACACATAGCGGAGTTATAGGCGTAATGTGTAAATATATAGTAATAGTATAGTGCCAGCTTCAACATCCAAAATCACACACACACACACACGCACACACACACACACAGCGTAATATGTAAAGATATAGTAATAGTATAGTGCAAGCTTCAATATCCAAAATCACACACACACACACACGCACACACACAGAGGAGTTATAGGCGTAATGTGTAAAGATATAGTACCAGTACAATGCAAACTTCAACATCCAAAATCACACACACACACACACACACACGCACATATGAGTTTTAGGCGTAATGTGTAAAGATATAGTAATAGTACAGTGCAAGCTTCAACAATCAAAATGACACACTCACACACACACACACACACACACACACACACAGAGGAGGTATAGTTAAAAGTATAATGTGTACAGATAAAGTAATAGTATAGTGCAAGCTTCAAGATCCAAAATTACACACACACACACACACACACATACAGAAGTTATAGGCGTAATGACGTGTACAGATAGTAATAGTATATTGCAAGCTTCAACTTCAAGATACAAAATCACAGACAGACAGATACATCGACAAAACGAGTTTTTGACGTGAGTGATTCCAGACGGTTGGTTTGATCCGCTCTCTCTCTCTCTCTCTCTCTCTCTCTCTCTCTCTCTCTCTCTCTCTCTCTCTCTCTCTCTCTCTCTGTCTCTGTCTCTGTCTCTGTCTCTGTCTCTGTCTCTCTCTCTCTCTCTCTCTGTCTCTCTCTCTCTCTCTCTCTCTCTCTCTCTCTCTCTCTCTCTCTGTCTCTCTCTGTCTCTCTCTCTCTCTCTCTCTCTCTCTCTCTCTCTCTCTCTCTCTCTCTCTATCTATCTCTGTCTGTCTGTCTGTCTGTCTGTCTGTCTGTCTGTCTGTCTCTCTCTCCCTCTCTCTCTCTCCCCCCCCCCGTTTCTCTATTCTCTCTCTCTCTCTCTCTCTCTCTCTCTCTCTCAGACTCAAACTCGGGAAAATCGATGGACGGAACCGCATGGCGATAGTGACCCTCTTCAAAGGCACGAGATTCGAGCAAGGATGGTGGGGTGAGACTGAGACGAGTGAGAGAGAGAGAGAGAGAGAGAGAGAGAGAGAGAGAGAGAGAGATTTAAGAGAGACCATATACATTAGAGAAATAGAACATCTCTATGATAGCCATTGTGATGTGATCCCCTCAAAGGCACGAGATTCAAGCAAGGATGGTGAGCGGTGAGACGAATGAGATGAGAGAGAGAGAGGTCATACACATTAGAGAAATAGAACATTCTTCTATGGCGATGGGTGAGGCAGAGAAGTCGGCCATGTGACCCGATCGCGTCGGTCATGTGACTAGTGTGACCCCATTGTGGCACGAACCCTGTGCGAGGGATGATGGGAATGGGAAGGGGGAGGGATAGCGACCGGTCAAACGGTCTCCACGTGACACCGACATCACGTTCACAGGGAGGAGGAGGAGGAGGAGGACGAGGAGGAGGTGAACATAATAAACATAAAAGCAAAAGAAAACCACGAACACGATGCAGTATGACCTTGTTCGACATTGGTCTCATCAATTTGGTGATCAATAATGTCATAACTACGGGATTTCAAACAAAACGAATTGTGAACGTGGATAAATTAGCACCTTGATGAACGTGGTTTGAATGTCGTTCATACATCTATAATCTCGTTAAATAATAAAAAGAGGTGTTTTCAAAACACGCTACAGGTACAAATTACACGCTTTTCAATGTTGATCACTTGCCCACACAATCCAACGACACAATAGTGACACACTGCTATGAATATGATATCATATCATATAACACATGACACTGAAAAGCAATAATACAGCATTGTGTCACATGCCCTGAAACCAATACAACGTTCTTATCTCTATGGGCTAACTCGCCATTGACTAATATCACAGGTATTATCTGGCGGCTCATAAAATTGAGCGAATAAAAAGAGTAAGCTTTGATTTGATTTGATTTGATTTGATTTGATTTGGTTTGATTTGGTTTGGTTTTATCCACCTGCACGACTAAGGTGATCTAAGGGCTATCTGTGCCGGACTACCCTGCATACAGCCATGGGCTATTGGTGTCACACTACCCTGTATACAGCCATGGGCTATTGGTGTCACACTACACTACCCTGTATACAGCCATGAGCTATTGGTGTCACACTAGCCCTGTCTGTATACAGCCATGGGCTATTGGTGTCACACTACCCTGTATACAGCCATGGGCTATTGGTGTCACACTACCCTGTATACAGCCATGAGCTATTGGTGTCACACTACCCTGTATACAGCCATGGGCTATTGGTGTCACACTACCCTGTATACAGCCATGGGCTATTGGTGTCACACTACACTACCCTGTATACAGCCATGGGCTATTGGTGTCACACTACACTACCCTGTATACAGCCATGGGCTATTGGTGTCACACTACACTACCCTGTATACAGCTATGGGCTATTGGTGTCACACTACACCCTGTATACAGCTATGGGCTATTGGTGTCACACTACACTACCCTGTATACAGCCATGGGCTATTGGTGTCACACTACCCTGTATACAGCCATGGGCTATTGGTGTCACACTACCCTATATACAGCTATGGGCTATTGGTGTCTACACTACCCTGTATACAGCCATGGGCTATTGGTGTCACACTACCCTGTATACAGCCATGGGCTATTGGTGTCACACTACCCTATATACAGCCATGGGCTATTGGTGTCACACTACCCTGTATACAGCCATGGGCTATTGGTGTCACACTACCCTGTATACAGCCATGGGCTATTGGTGTCACACTACCCTGTATACAGCTATGGGCTATTGGTGTCACACTACCCTGTATACAGCCATGGGCTATTGGTGTCACACTACCCTGTATACAGCCATGGGCTATTGGTGTCACACTACCCTGTATACAGCCATGGGCTATTGGTGTCACACTACACTGTATACAGCCATGGGCTATTGGTGTCACACTACCCTGTATACAGCCATGGGCTATTGGTGTCACACTACACTACCCTGTATACAGCCATGGGCTATTGGTGTCACACTACACTACCCTGCATACAGCCATGGGCTTGGTGTACAGCCACACTACACTACCCTGTATACAGCCATGGGCTATTGGTGTCACACTACACTACCTGTATACAGCCATGGGCTATTGGTGTCACACTACCCTGTATACAGCCATGGGCTATTGGTGTCAGACTACACTACCCTGTATACAGCCATGGGCTATTGGTGTCACACTATCCTGTATACCCTGTATATCCAGCCATGGGCTATTGGTGTCACACTACACTACCCTGTATACAGCCATGGGCTATTGGTGTCAGACTACACTACCCTGTATACAGCCATGGGCTATTGGTGTCACACTACACTACCCTGTATACAGCCATGGGCTATTGGTGTCACACTACACTACCCTGTATACAGCCATGGGCTATATTGGTGTCACACTACACTACCCTGTATACAGCCATGGGCCATGGGCCATGGGCTATTGGTGTCACACTACCCTGTATACAGCCATGGGCTATTGGTGTCACACTATCCTGTATTGGTGTAGACTATCCTGCCATGGGCTATTGGTGTCATGGGACTACACTACCCTGTATACAGCCATGAACTATTGGTGTCACACTACCCTGTATACAGCCATGGGCTATTGGTGTCAGACTACCCTGTATACAACCATGGGCTATTGGTGTCACACTACCCTGTATACAACCATGGGCTATTGGTGTCAGACTACCCTGTATACAGCCATGGGCTATTGGTGTCACACTACCCTGCATACAGCTATGGGCTATTGGTGTCACACTACCCTGTATACAGCCATGGGCTATTGGTGTCACACTACCCTGTATACAGCCATGGGCTATTGGTGTCAGACTACACTACCCTGTATACAGCCATGGGCTATTGGTGTCAGACTACACTATCCTGTATACAGCTATGCCATGGCTATTGGTGTCACACTACACTACCCTGTTATACAGCCATGGGCTATTTTACAGCCATGAACTACTACCCTGTATACAGCCATGGGCTATTGGTGTCAGACTATTGGTGTCACACTACCCTGTATACAGCCATGGGCTATTGGTGTCACACTACCCTGTATACAGCCATGGGCTATTGGTGTCAGACTATCCTGTATACAGCCATGGGCTATTGGTGTCAGACTACACTACCCTGTATACAGCCATGGGCTATTGGTGTCAGACTACACTATCCTGTATACAGCTATGGGCTATTGGTGTCAGACTACACTATCCTGTATACAGCCATGGGCTATTGGTGTCAGACTACACTATCCTGTATACAGCTATGGGCTATTGGTGTCACACTACACTACCCTGTATACAGCCATGGGCTATTGGTGTCACACTACCCTGTATACAGCCATGGGCTATTGGTGTCACACTACCCTGTATACAGCTATGGGCTATTGGTGTCAGACTACCCTGTATACAGCCATGGGCTATTGGTGTCACACTACCCTGTATACAGCTATGGGCTATTGGTGTCACACTATCCTGTATACAGCTATGGGCTATTGGTGTCACACTACCCTGTATACAGCCATGGGCTATTGGTGTCACACTACCCTGTACACAGCCATGGGCTATTGGTGTCACACTACCCTGTATACAGTCATAGGCTATTGGTGTCACACTACCTGTATACAGCTATGGGCTATTGGTGTCAGACTACCCTGTATACAGCCATGGGCTATTGGTGTCAGACTACCCTGTATCACACAGCCATGGGCTATTGGTGTCACACTACCCTGTATACAGCCATGGGCTATTGGTGTCACACTATCCTGTATACAGCCATGAGCTATTGGTGTGTATACAGCCATGACTATTGGTGTCACTACTCCTGTATACAGCTATGGGCTATTGGTGTCACACTACCCTGTATACAGCCATGAGCTATTGGTGTCAGACTACACTACCCTGTATACAGCTATGGGCTATTGGTGTCACACTACCCTGTATACAGCCATGGGCTATTGGTGTCAGGCTATCCTGTATACAACCATGAGCTATTGGTGTCAGACTACACTACCCTGTATACAGCTATGGGCTATTGGTGTCACACTACCCTGTATACAGCCATGAGCTATTGGTGTCAGACTACCCTGTATACAGCCATGGGCTATTGGTGTCACACTACCCTGTATACAGCCATGGGCTATTGGTGTCACACTACACTACCCTGTATACAGCCATGGGCTATTGGTGTCACACTACACTACCCTGTATACAGCCATGGGCTATTGGTGTCACACTACCCTGTATACAACCATGGGCTATTGGTGTCAGACTACCCTGTATACATCTATGGGCTATTGGTGTCAGACTACACTACCCTGTATACAACCATGGGCTATTGGTGTCAGACTACCCTGTATACAGCCATGAGCTATTGTGTCGTCACACTACCTATTGGTGTATACTGTATACAGCCATGAGCTATTGGTGTCAGACTACCCTGTATACAGGCATGAGCTATTGGTGTCAGACTACCCTGTATACAACCATGGGCTATTGGTGTCAGACTACCCTGTATACAGCCATGAGCTATTGGTGTCAGACTACACTGTATACAACCATGGGCTATTGGTGTCAGACTACCCTGTATACAGCCATGGGCTATTGGTGTCAGACTACACTACCCTGTATACAACTATGGGCTATTGGTGTCAGACTA
>JAXRKP010000548.1:37500-50000 GCA_037039925.1 Doris montereyensis
CTATACACCGAAAGGTAGAATGGCAACTGATAAAGAAAGGAACCTATACACCGAAAGGTAGAATGGCAACTGATAAAGAAAGGAACCCATACACCGAAAGGTAGAATGGCAACTGATAAAGAAAGGAACCCATACACCGAAAGGTAGAATGGCAACTGATAAAGAAAGAACCCATACACCGAAAGGTAGAATGGCAACTGATAAAGAAAGAACCCATACACCGAAAGGTAGAATGGCAACTGATAAAGAAAGGAACCCATACACCGAAAGGTAGAATGGCAACTGATAAAGAAAGGAACCCATACACCGAAAGGTAGAATGGCAACTGATAAAGAAAGGAACCCATACACTGAAAGGTAGAATGGCAACTGATAAAGAAAGGAAGCCATACACTGAAAGGTAGAATGGCAACTGATAAAGAAAGGAACCCATACACCGAAAGGTAGAATGGCAACTGATAAAGAAAGGAACCCATACACCGAAAGGTAGAATGGCAACTGATAAAGAAAGGAACCCATACATTGAAAGATAGAATGGCAACTGATAAAGAAAGGAACCCATACACCGAAAGGTAGAATGGCAACTGATAAAGAAAGGAACCCATACACCGAAAGGTAGAATGGCAACTGATAAAGAAAGGAACCCATACACCGAAAGGTAGAATGGCAACTGATAAAGAAAGGAACCCATACACCGAAAGGTAGAATGGCAACTGATAAAGAAAGGAACCCATACACCGAAAGGTAGAATGGCAACTGATAAAGAAAAGGAACCTATACACCGAAAGGTAGAATGGCAACTGATAAAGAAAGGAACCCATACACCGATAGGTAGAATGGCAACTGATAGAGAAAGAAAGGACCACATGTTTGATCCAGCACAATTAAATAAAAATCCACCGGTGCGCATTCGCGTAGAAAGGAATGACTAAATAGTCCTGGTGAGTAATTCAATATGTCCCCGTACAACATATTATTATTTCAACATCGGACCTCTAACTTTGAAGTTTATGTTTCATTGAAATTTACCCCTATCCACCATTACTGTGATCTCAGGGTGAACTAAGAACAAACAGTTAACCAGTAAGATGAAAATGAAAGACACTGACAGAAAGAAAGGAAAGAAATACGACATACTAATACCACTGCCACTACTGTGACGTCGATGGCCGAGCGGTTAGGCTGACGGACTGGGGATCACGAGGTCCCGAGTTCGAATTCTAGCAAAGCCAGGGCCGACGTTGTGTTCCTTGGGAAAGATACTTAACACGCATTTTCCTCACTCTACCCAGGTGCAAATGGGTACAAGCATTAGCTTGGGAGTAAAAATTTGCGTCAGACTAGCGTCCTGGCCAGGAGATGGTTATTGTCACTTTTTCCGCTTCACGCTATAGAAACCGGGATAAGCTCCGGCTCTATAGACCTTAAGGGGCCTTGAAGGAAGGAAGTTTACTTTTTTTCCCCACTACCACCACTAGCAGCACCCGCCAACTGGCCACCCAACTTTGATGAAAACCAGCGTGTTCTTCTCAAGTGTGTATGACTATGACTATGACAGTAGTGCGTGTGTGGACTTTGACTACAAGTTACAAGTCGCAGTAGAAGAAATAGAATTAGAACTAGTACTACTACTAGTACTAGTAGAAAGGATGTGGAGAAGGAAGAGAGGGGGGGGGGCAATGCTAAAGAAGCAGATGTATCACAAGTCTACCACTACCACCATGAAGAACAGGTACCTATAATAAGAAGACGAGTCGAAATGAAAATGGGTAGAGAAGGAGGGAGACAGACACCGAGACAGGGAGACGGGGAGGAGACAAAGGAGAACCAAGAGGAGAGAGAATGTCAGAAAGGAGACAAAAACTAAAACTTGGGCCAGCCTGGCGGCCAATGACGACCCAGAGATTAAAAAAAAAGTAGAAATGCAAGGCAGGGATTGGGAAGGAGGGCTCCAGCCAAGGCGGCAATGCTTTCGAAAGGCACGTAATTTGACTCAATGAGGGCAAGGGGTAGGGACTCGAACAATGGCCTGGATACTGGGTATTCGAGGGTCACTGTATCCCAGGAAGAAGGTGAGGAAGGAAACACGTTATGGCGGCTGTCTGACTGACTGGTCCATTATATTATGAGTGAGATAGAGAGAGAGAGAGAGAGAGAGAGAGAGAGAGAGAGAGAGTGTGTGTGTGTGTGTGTGTGTGTGCTCCGGTGTTTCAACTCCGTTGTGTATGGTGGACTATGTGTGTGCATGAGGGGAGGCGTCTAGATCTAGTAGAGGAGTGTCATCCATTGAGTGCAGGATATCGAGGGAAACTTGAGTCCCATTGGACGATCAAAGTCAAAGTAAGCGGAGAGGCTGTACTAGTACTGTGTGATTGAACAGGTCAGGTTTAGTCATACAGCACAGTTTGGGAGGAGGGGGAAGGACGGTTTAAACGTGTCACCCCTATTAATAATAATATTATCCCCGCTTAGGAATACTTCACTACAACAATTTCCAAAGTATTTTGTCAAGGTGCATAAAGCAACGCTTTGAGTGACTATGATAAGTAATGATATTGATATCCTAACTTTACTATTATTAATATTATATCACGGCACCTCAAATACAGAAGGATTTTCAGATGCACCAATGACTACTAACCAGTCAGCAGGACACGAGGCTTCAAACGTGTCCATCACGTCTATGACGTCATGATTCCTACTCATACACAACCACGTCAGAAATAGCTTTAGAACACACACCTCTAGCGTACTAGTACTTTGACTATGTTGATGTTTACGTTATGAGTATGAGGTCTGCCTGGAACACTGGAAGAACTCTGTTGACATTTTTTTCTTTTCTTTTTTTTTCTTTTTCTTTTGTTGGGGGGGGGGGGTCAGGGGAGGGGGTTCTGTTGCTCTCGTTTGTATTTCTACTTTTACACAGTCAACTATAGAAGTACGGCATCGGCTGTCTCGGTGTAGACCAACAGAGTTGAGACCGGCAGATTGTGGGTTCGAAACCTGCTTTCACAAGACAGACAGGATGACGGACAGACAGACAGACAGACAGGCAGACAGACAGACAGACCGGCACTTTAAACGATTTCCTTCATTACACCTAGATGAGAATAGTATAGTACCTGATATATTATAATTAATCAAAAACGATGGAGAGACAACATCACGTAAATGTAATGTAAAGATTGGAACAATTAGTAAACCAACCAAAAGTTTTCATGTAAATGTAATGTAAAGATTGGAACAATTAGTAAACCAACCAAAAGTTTTCATGTAAATGTAATGTAAAGATTGGAACAATTAGTAAACCAACCAAAAGTTTTCATGTAAATGTAATGTAAAGATTGGAACAATTAGTAAACCAACCAAAAGTTTTCATGTAAATGTAATGTAAAGGTTGGAACAATTAGTAAACCAACCAAAAGTTTTCATGTAAATGTAATGTAAAGATTGGAACAATTAGTAAACCAACCAAAAGTTTTCATGTAAATGTAATGTAAAGATTGGAACAATTAGTAAACCAACCAAAAGCTTTCATGTAAATGTAATGTAAAGATTGGAACAATTAGTAAACCAACCAAAAGTTTTCATGTAAATGTAATGTAAAGATTGGAACAATTAGTAAACCAACCAAAAGTTTTCATGTAAATGTAATGTAAAGGTTGGAACAATTAGTAAACCAACCAAAAGCTTTCATGTAAATGTAATGTAAAGGTTGGAACAATTAGTAAACCAACCAAAAGTTTTCATGTAAATGTAATGTAAAGATTGGAACAATTAGTAAACCAACCAAAAGCTTTCATGTAAATGTAATGTAAAGGTTGGAACAATTAGTAAACCAACCAAAAGAGCGACTAATCAAACAATTATTGTGGATTTTTTAATTATTGAAAACGATTTCTTATGCAGTATTGAAATCAAAAGCGTCAAAGAAGCTTGTAACATAAAGTTTGATATTTAGTATTACAATACTAATATATAACATTAACAGTCTCACGAACTGTACTTGAATATTCATAGTTCATGTACACGTACAAGTTATCTGATTCTTCTCCAGCGAAAACAAAAGGAGAATGAGAAGGAGGAAGAAGAGAAGAACAAAACACAGATAAATATAAATAAGAATTTAAAAAAGACGAAATAAAGGAGAGAAAAAACAAACTGATTACGGTAACAAAGCGGAGGGGTGTACGGAAAATAAGAATCAAAGAAAGGCGAAGGAAGAGAAGGATGAGAGAGAGGGCATGGGCAAAACGATGATGATGATGATGATGATGATGATGATGATGATTTAATGTTGATAAACATGATGTGTATAAAAATTATGGCTGATGTGCCCATGCACAACGGGGATGCTGTCTGGGACTGGGATGGCTGGGACTAGGAACGGATGTGACGGTGGCGGAAAGGAGGACGATGGAGTCAAAGTCAAAGTCAAAGTCAAAGTATGCATTGACTTGTTTCTTCGTTTGTTTGTTTAATTGACATTTACCCCGTCCACCATTATGGCGATCTCAGGGTGAATTGAAGAGGAAACAGCAAGATAAAAGAGAAGTGAAAGAGTAAAGGGACAGACGTAGGACCTACCAAACATCGGCCAACCGCTCGCTATGCACTGACAAAGACTAGGAAAATGTGCTATTGAAATTGTCAGTGCTCCTGATGAGTACAAAGATAATAATGATAAAGACATTAATTAAATCATCATGATGAGTATAAGTATAAAGATAATTATGATAAAGACATTAATTAAATCATTACGATGAGTGAGCTCACAACGATTGTGAGCAATGTGAGCAAATGCAATGATGACAAGGACAACGGATGACAAAGGGAAGTAATTTGGCCATAATATGATGGAAATGATAACAACACAGATCCGTGTATAAAAGCAGGGTGGGTTTATTTATACAAGTACAAGTAGTACACATGCATCAATTTAAAAAAACAAAGATTGCTACGGCACAGAAAACAAAAACACCGTTCATCTAATCAGAAAAGATGAACGCCTGGTTGCCAAGCAACAGAGCATTAATTAATTAGGTCTCCACCGTCAAAGTAAAATGCAGTCACTAGTGTGATTTTGATATCCAATGCGATACACGTACATATACTTCCATACTATACTAATGGATGAATATCACATTCCACTTCCACAATGTATTTACTAGGCATCGGCATTTGGCTCAGTTAGCAGCGCGCTTTCTTTTCTTGACGATGCGATGAGTGCCGACGTACAGGTCGCGGGTTCGATCATCATGGTGGCCATGTTTTTTCTTTGGGGGGGGGTCTTTTCTTTGTATTTGTCTCGTCTTTGTTTGTGTCATTACCTCCACTTCCGACATGCCCATCGCCTCACTGTTTACTGTTTGTCTTTATCTCTATGTCTTTTCAGGAGTGGTGCGACGTTGAGCTCCCGTTGCTAGCGCTAGCAGCGTTGGTAGTGGTAGCATTAGATTTCTTCCAGCCGCCCGACCTGGCCTGATGAATGGTTTTGGTGATTTCCATTTGACACCACGATCTGGTATCTGACGACATAGATTTGAGCGCCTCCATCACAAATTGGCCGAAATAATAGGCCTCGCATTTCGTCTCCTCGCTGCTAGCACTGGCACTGGCACTGGCGCTGGCGCTGGTCGTCGTGTTAATGTTGTTTCGAAGGAATGTAGTTTGTCCGCCGAGTCCGACTGCCCTGTACGGCGTTTCCATTTGCAAAGCTTTTCTCTTCCTCCTCCTGACCTTCTCGCCCAGCACCGTTGACGCAGACGTGGAAACATTGGTGGCAATGGGAGTTGTAGTTCGATGAGAGATGAGCAAAGCCTGGGGCAAAATGGACGTTGTTGTATTACTCTTATCGCTTTCCGATGCTTGAGGCAAGCCTGCCATCGTTGCCCTGGGCAACTCCAAGGCTTGGCTAGTGACGTCAATTATCTGGGGCAAGAGTAGAGATTTACTACTGGGAGTGAGAGTGGGAGGAGAGACCGTTGACTTGGGCGTGAGTGCCGGTTCGACCACTTCGCTTTTGATGATGACCCCAACAGGGGTTGCGTCTGCTGGGCTTTTGAACATGGAGGTAAACACCTCGTCTTCTGGGTGCGTAGAATCAATGGCTGTGATGTTGACGGTAGCCATGTTGGAATTATTATCATTGGTACTTTGCATGAAGTCAGGAACTAAGCTGTCACTGGTTTGACGGTCCTCATCTGAACCTAGGTTTCCTCCTTCGTCGTTCTCTTGGGGATGTTTTACCTGAAAAGACGACAATAACTATGAAAGTATTGACTGAATTGGAGCGAGGTCATAGATCATAAGGCAAGAAAGCGCTGTCAGAACGCACACAATTCCACAAAACGAACAATAAAGCACACACAAAAATGAAAACAACAAAGAAAATCCGACGAAGCATCAACTAAAACACCTCCATAAAAACAACAGCTCTCTCTCTCTCTCTCTCTCTCTCTCTCTCTCTCTCTCTCTCTCTCTCTCTCTCTCTCTCTCTCTCTCTCTCTCTCTCTCCTCCTCTCCCTCCCTCACTTTCTCTCTCTCTGCCTCTCTCCCTCTCTCTTTCTCTTGCTCTCTCTCTCTCCTTTCTCTTGCTCTCTCTCTCTCTCTCTCTCTCTCTCTCTCTCTCTCTCTCTCCCTCCCTCCCTCTGTCTCTGTCTGTCTGTCTGTCTGTCTGTCTCTGTCTGTCTGTCTGTCTGTCTGTCTGTCTGTCTGTCTGTCTGTCTGTCTGTCTGTCTGTCTGTCTCTCTCTCTCTCTCTCTCTCTCTCTCTCTCTCTCTCTCTCTCTCTCTCTCTCTCTCTCTCTCTCTCTCTCTCTCGCGCCCTGCCCCTCTTCAAATTAAAGCAAAGCGAAACACGCTTGTTAAGATTAAGACACTCTCTGAAACGAAACTGAAAATAGACCAAGTTGACCAGACGCTTTCTCTTTCTTTCCTAGCAGTGCACAAAGTAAACGTATCCTTGACATTTCGGGGCTGCCTTCTAATATATAACACATAGATCTATATACTATATGTGCCCGTTTTGCTTTTAAACAAATCGGAATGGCTACAGTTTACAGTTACGAGCAATCAACAATGATTCACAACGAAAATGAGCCTTTCAATACACTTTACACGGCACTCGATAATGAGGAGAGGAGAAGAAAACAGAGGCCTAGTTCTAGACTCTCGAAGTCATAATCACTTCTTCAATGGGGTCCTCTCTCTCCATCCCCCATCTCAACACTTCATCCACCCTCCCTTTCATTTTTTTCATTTTTTGCTGCTTTTTTATTCTTCAAAGTAGTAATGCATGAAACTGTGAACGTGTGGTCAGTATTGACAATACTGATATCAAACTACTTTATTTCAATCATATAACAATAGAAAAGACATTGCGCTCTATGAAAATATTTCTACGGTGAGGCCCACAGAGCTGGAGTTTATCCCGATTGATATATGGGCCTATAGCAATAGCAATTTAAAGCAGTAGAACTGACTTTGACACTATGACTATGACACGATGCCCCACGCGTGGAGGAAGTGGACAGGACGCTGGTCTGACTGCATGCTGGTCTGACTGCACGCTCAGTGCTCAGCTGACCATTGCTGTCGGTAGCCATTCGCACGTGGAAGAATAGAGGAAAACTAAGTTTACCGTCTTTCCTAAAGACACAACATCGGCCTAAGCGAAACAAGGATTTGAAACTCATGACCTTAATATGGTCTCATGGTCGACCCCTGTCTTTCATAGTATGATCTATGTACATATGTATTGTTACGCCGTAGGATTCGGTTGTTCAGAGGCAATGTGTCTGCCTCCCAACCCCAAAAGGT
Organism: Doris montereyensis; assembly: GCA_037039925.1. Lineage (NCBI taxonomy): Eukaryota > Metazoa > Mollusca > Gastropoda > Nudibranchia > Dorididae > Doris > Doris montereyensis. The sequence goes on from JAXRKP010000548.1 coordinate 45,320, forward strand.
CGTACGTCCAAGACCCGACGGTGGTTGAAACATTTTCTTGATTGTTTTGCTTTCGAGTACAACAATCTACCCCTGGTCCAGGTAGGTGGATCGACACCTAGTCCCATGGGAAACGGACGATGAAAAAGAAGTCCCGTGTGCAAGTCACAACAGTCTGTGCACGTTAACGATGTCTTGACTGTTCACATGACAGTCTGTGCACGTTAACGATGTCTTGACTGTTCACATGACAGTCTGTGTACGTTAACGATGTCTTGACTGTTCACATGACAGTCTGTGCACGTTAACGATGTCTTGACTGTTCACATGACAGTCTGTGCACGTTAACGATGTCTTGACTGTTCACATGACAGTCCGGGTAAAATAACTAAAATTCTACCAAAAACCTCGAAGTTGTGGATGGGATCGAATCGAATCAAATCGAATTTAGAAAATAAATTGTTACGCTTACTTGTACTGAAGCTCATGGAATGCAGTTTACAATACATTTACAAGACATCAGTTATGAATAAGGATGTATTCAACAAAGGTCTGTCCCCATATCTCTTTACTGTCTCTCGTTGCCTGTCATTATTAATATTATCACTATCAATGTCAGAGAAGCATTCGATTGAAGGGAAGCCAAAAATCACCCAGAGAAAAGGAAACGTACACAACGTTTAAGGTCACAGAAGACAAAGACAAAGACAAAGACAAAGACAAAGACAAAGACAGATTCATAGGCCGTATCCTCACACAAGAGCAGGCTCACCGACTGCACATCATTTATCCCCCAGCAGGCCATTTCATTCGAAGTCCTTCTCGACTGGCTGGGGAGCACATGACTCCATGGGAGCACACGGTACTCTAGCCTGTTAGTGTTAGACGCTTCATACTAACACTCTGACATTACGAGATCTTTCTAATTCACACCTGAGTCAAGTGAGGAAAATAGAGTGAAGTAAACACTCTGACATTACGAGATCTTTCTAATCCACGCCTGAGTCAAGTGAGGAAAATAGAGTGAAGTAAACACTCTGACATTACGAGATCTTTCTAATCCACACCTGAGTCAAGTGAGGAAAATAGAGTGAAGTAAACACTCTGACATTACGAGATCTTTCTAATTCACACCTGAGTCAAGTGAGGAAAATAGAGTGAAGTAAACACTCTGACATTACGAGATCTTTCTAATTCACACCTGAGTCAAGTGAGGAAAATAGAGTGAAGCAGTAACTTTCCTAAGAATACAACGTTGTGGGGAAAAACACGTTTGCCAGCCGTGGGGTTTGTTGAACAAGTGTGGCGATTACGATTACAGGCTCACATCCACAACACTAATTAGTGTTCAGCTGCAACGCCTCATAGTCATACGTACAATTGTCGACCGTTCGCTTGTTTGATCGATCGAACTAAAAACAAACAGCATTTCGGTCTCAATCTCGTTTCTGTCGATGCCAGAAAAACAAACAACATTTCGGTCTCAATCTCATTTCTGTCGATGCCAGAAAAACAAACAGCATTTCGGTCTCAATCTCGTTTCTGTCGATGCCAGAAAAACAAACAACATTTCGGTCTCAATCTCATTTCTGTCGATGCCAGAAAAACAAACAGCATTTCGGTCTCAATCTCGTTTCTGTCGATGCCAGAAAAAACAAACAACATTTCGGTCTCAATCTCGTTTCTGTCGATGCCAGAAAAACAAACAACATTTCGGTCTCAATCTCGTTTTTGTCGATGCCAGAAAAACAAACAACATTTCGGTCTCAATCTCATTTCTGTCGATGCCAGAAAAACAAGACGGGAATTTAGTAATCATGGCTTTACACTTACAAATTTGTTTTATACACAGTGCCGTTTTTTTATGTGAATTTACCCACATCCACAACTGAGGTGATCTCGGGAGTTTCTGGTGGTGGTATGATTTTTAATTTTGCCCGGACTGCCCTGTAAGGATCTTTACCGTGCACAGTGTTGTGATCTGTACACGGGACCTTCTTTTTATCGTCCGTCTGATGGGACTAGGTGTCAATTCACCTACCTGAACCAGGGAGGGGGTAGATCTTGCTCGAAAAAAAAACCCCGAGAAAATGTTCAATCATTGGCGAAGTTCGAACCTACTACCTCTTGGTTTAGAGGGCGACATCTTGCCGACTACCCAGTCCCCCTTATAATACAGTGCACAGTTTTTAGTGGTGTCGCCCCTTTCATCTACTAGATCTAGTACTACTAACGACTAACTGCAAATACAATTGTCAAGTCAAGCAAGCAACAGAGATACCAGCTTGAGGGGACTCAGCAGTCCAGGGTCAAGGTGTCGGCCTCTCAACCAAAAGGTCAGTTCAAACCCCAACGGCTGGAAACTTTTCTCGAGTATTTTCGAGTAGAACCTACCCCCAGGTCCAAGTGGATGAATCGACACCTAGTCCAATCGAAGACGGTTTAAAAAAATGGATTTGATTTGACTTTACTCGCGTCCACAATTAAGGTGCTCTCGGGTTTGTTTGTTTTTTGTAGGATTTCACCTTTGCCCGGATTGGCCTGTAAACAGCCAATAGATCTCTCACGTGGACAGAGTGTTGTGATCTGCACACGGGACCTCTGCAAGATACCGTCTTACATCGATTCGGGAAACAACAAACCATTAATTTTGCAAACCCTTGGATATGGAATAGTAATAGTAATAGTAATTTAATTTTGACTGCAAACCCTTGGATATGGAATGGAATAGTAAATACTGCAAACCCTTGGATATGGAATAGTAATAGTAATAGTAATTTAATTTTGACCGCAAACCCTTGGATATGGAATAGTAATAGTAATAGTAATAGTAATAGTAATTTAATTTTGACCGCAAACCCTTGGATATGGAATAGTAATAGTAATAGTAATAGTAATAGTAATTTAATTTTGATCGCAAACCCTTGGATATGGAATAGTAATAGTAATAGTAATAGTAATAGTAATTTAATTTTGATGGGCGGAGTCTCAGGACGAGGGCAAAGACGCCGATCTGTTAGACAACATGTAAACACTAAGTTAATGATCATCTATTAGACAACATGTAAACACTAAGTTAATGATCATCTATTAGACAACATGTAAACACTAAGTTAATGATCATCTATTAGACAACATGTAAACACTAAGTTAATGATCATCTATTAGACAACATGTAAACACTAAGTTAATGATCATCTATTAGACAACATGTAAACACTAAGTTAATGATCATCTATTAGACAACATGTAAACACTAAGTTAATGATCATCTGTTAGACAACATGTAAACACTAAGTTAATGATCATCTCTTAGACAACATGTAAACACTAAGTTAATGATCATCTATTAGACAACATGTAAACACTAAGTTAATGATCATCTATTAGACAACATGTAAACACTAAGTTAATGATCATCTATTAGACAACATGTAAACACTAAGTTAATGATCATCTATTAGACAACATGTAAACATCACTAAGTTAATGATAAATCTGTTAGACAACAAAAACACTAAGTTAATGATCATCTGTTAGACAACATGTAAACACTAAGTTAATGATCATCTGTTAGACAACATGTAAACACTAAGTTAATGATCATCTGTTAGACAACATGTAAACACTAAGTTAATGATCATCTGTTAGACAACATGTAAACACTAAGTTAATGATCATCTGTTAGACAACATGTAAACACTAAGTTAATGATCATCTACTAGACAACATGTAAACACTAAGTTAATGATCATCTATTAGACAACATGTAAACACTAAGTTAATGATCATCTATTAGACAACATGTAAACACTAAGTTAATGATCTCGACCCGAATGCATGGAGATCAACGCCACACAACTAATAAAGTATGTGAGAAGAAAAACAGCTACTGCATTGCTACGTTCAGACAGGTCTCCACGTGTGTCATACTACTCATACTCTCTCTCTCTCTCTCTCTCTCTCTCTCTCTCTCTCTCTAATTCTCTTTCTCCACCACCTGCCACACACACAGCCTTTGGTACCACCACACGTCCCATTCAAGCGATCTTGGGACGACTCTCCATGTCAGTTTGATAGCGGTGACACCACCATGAATTGTAATAGATTTAGCCTAGACACCAGACTTGTAAAACGAAGACCATGAAGAAATAGTCTCGTTGGGTTACCACCACTCATGCATTGTAGATAGCCTAGAGACGAGCTGTTAACCACAACTATAAATTACAACTACAAACAACACAACACATTACCAGTATTACCTGTTTTGTACCATTACCATTTGTACCACCACCTTGCCTTTAAATGTACCACCACCATGCCTTGTAATAGCTCTTTGGTACCACCACCATGCCTTGTAATATTTTGTTACCACCACCATACCTTGTAATAGCCTTTGGTACCACCACCATGCCTTGTAATAAATGTACCACCACCATGCATTGTAATAGCCTAGAGACGAGCTGCCGTATCTCATCGCTTTCGTGGAAAGGCGGACCATGCACATGACATTACAATGATGTCTCTATTGAAATGCAATGTTGTCTTATTAAATGTATGCACATGACATTACAATGATGTCTCTATTGAAATGCAATGTTGTCTTATTAAATGTATGCACATGACATTACAATGATGTCTCTATTGAAATGCAATGTTGCCTTATTAAATGTATGCACATGACATTACAATGATGTCTCTA
>JAXRKP010000548.1:55000-57500 GCA_037039925.1 Doris montereyensis
CTACTACTACTAATAATACAACTGTTACTACTACTACCATATGACTACTACTACTACTACTACTACTACTACTACTACTACTACTACTACTACTACTACTACTATTATAACTATAACTACTACCTACTACTACTACTACTACTACTACTACTACTACTAATACTAATACTAATACTAATACTACTATCACTACTATCTACTACTATTACTACTACTACTACTACTACTACTACCTCTACTACGACTATACTACTACTCCTACTACTACTACTACTACTACTACTACTACTCTACTAACTATACTACTCCTACTACTACTACTACTACTATTACTACTACTACTACTACTACTACTACTACTACCTACCTACTACTACTACTATTACTACTACTACCTGCTACTATTACTACTACTACTACTACTTACTACCTACCTAACTACTACTCTACTACTACCTACCTACTACTGCTACTACTACTACTACCATAACTACTACCTACTACTACTACTACTACTACTACTACTACTACTACTACTATTATTACTACTACCTACCTACTACTACTACTATTGTTACTACTGCCTACCTACTACTACTGCCTGCTACTGCTGCTGTTAACTGCTGCCTACTACTATACTACTATTATTACTACTACCTACCTACTACTACTACTACTACTACTGCTGCTACTACTACCTGCTACCTACTACTACTACTATTACCTGCTACTACTAACTACTAACTATTATTACTACTACCTACTACTACTACTACTATTAACTACTACTACTACTGCACTACTGCCTGCCTACTGCTGCTGCTATTATTGCTGCTACTGCCTGCTGCTACTACTATTATTACTACTACTACCTACTACTACTACTGTTATTGCCTACTGCTACTGCTACTAATAATACAACTACTACTACTACTACTACCACTACTGACTACTACTATTATTACTACTACCTACTACTGCTACTACCTACTGCTACTACTACTATTATTAACTATAACTACTACTACTATTATTACTACTACTGCCTACTGCTGCTACTGTTACTGCTGCTACACCTACTACTGCTACATTACTACTACTACCACTACTACTACTACTACTATTATTAACTACCTAACTACTACTGCTACCTACTACTACTACTACTACTACTACTACTACTGCTACTACTATTATTACTACTACTACCTACTGCTGCTACTATTACTGCTGCCTGCCTGCTAACTATTACCTACCTACTACTACTACTACTACTACCTACCTGCTACTACTACTACTGCTACCTGCCTGCTACTACTACTATTACTACTACCTACCTACCTACTACTACTACTATTATTACTACTACTACCTACTACTACTATTACTACTACCTACTACTACTACTCTATTATTACCTACCTACCTACTACTACTACTATTACTACTACCTACCTACCTACTACTATTACTACTACCTACCCTTACTATTACTACTACTACTACTACTATTATTACTACTACCTACCTACTACTACTACTACTACTACTACTACTATTACTACTACCTACTACTACTACTACTATTACTACTACCTACCTACTACTACTACTATTACTACTACCTACCTACTACTACTACTATTACTACTATTACTACTACTGCTATTACTACTACCTACTACTACTACTACTACTACTATTACTACTACTATTATTACTACTACCTACCTACTACTACTATTACTACTACTATTACTACTACCTACCTACTACCTACCTACTACTACTATTACTACTACTACCTTACTGCTACTACTACCTACTACTACTACTACTACTATTACTACTACCTACCTACTACTACTACTACTACTACCTACCTGCTACTACTACTACTACCTACCTACCTACTACTACTACTATTATTACTACTACCTACCTGCTGCTGCTACTACTGTTACTGCTACTGCTGCTGCTACTGTTGCTGCTGCCTGCCTGCTGCTACTACTATTATTACTACTACCTACTACTACTACTACTACTACTACCTACTACTACTGCTGCTGTTGCTGCTGCCTGCCTGCTACTACTACTACTACTACTACTATGCTACTACTACCTACCTACTACTACTACTACTGCTATTACTACTACCTACCTACTGCTGCTACTATTACTACTACCTACCTACTACTGCTACTATTATTACTACTACCTACCTACTACTGCTGCTACTACTACTACTATTACTACTACTACGACTACTGCTGCTGCTGCTACTATTACTACTACCTACCTACTACTACTACTACTATTACTACTACCTACCTACTACTACTACTAACTTTACTACTACCTACCTACTACTACTACTACTACCTACTAACCTACTACTACTACTACTATTATTACTACTACCTACCTACTACTACTACTACTACTACTACTTACTACTACAGACTACTACTACTACTACTACTATTACTACTACCTACCT
>JAXRKP010000548.1:62500-77500 GCA_037039925.1 Doris montereyensis
GTATTACACGATTGTATTATGATGAAACCGGTATTACACGATTGTATTATGATGAAACCGGTATTACATGATTGTATTATGATGAAACCGGTATTACATGATTGTATTATGATGAAACCGGTATTACATGATTGTATTATGATGAAACCGGTATTACATGATTGTATTATCATGAAACCGGTATTACATGATTGTATTATGATGAAACATTACATGATTGATGATGAAACCGGTATTACATGATTGTATTATGATGAAACCGGTATTACATGATTGTATTATGATGAAACCGGTATTACATGATTGTATTATGATGAAACCGGTATTACATGATTGTATTATGATGAAACCGGTATTACATGATTGTATTATGATGAAACCGGTATTACATGATTGTATTATGATGAAACCGGTATTACATGATTGTATTATGATGAAACCGGTATTACATGATTGTATTATGATGAAAAAACGGTATTACATTGATTGTATTATGATGAAACCGGTATTACATGATTGTATTATGATGAAACCGGTGATGAAACCGGTATTACATGATTGTATTATGATGAAACCGGTATTACATGATTGTATTATGATGAAACCGGTATTACATGATTGTATTATGATGAAACCGGTATTACATGATTGTATTATGATGAAACCGGTATTACATGATTGTATTCTGATGAAAAACCGGTATTACACGATTGTATTATGATGAAACCGGTATTACATGATTGTATTATGATGAAACCGGTATTACATGATTGTATTATGATGAAACCGGTATTACATGATTGTATTATGATGAAACCGGTATTACATGATTGTATTATGATGAAACCGGTATTACATGATTGTATTATGATGAAACCGGTATTACACGATTGTATTATGATGTATTACACGATTGTATTATGATGAAACCGGTATTACATGATTGTATTATGATGAAACCGGTATTACATGATTGTATTATGATGAAACCGGTATTACATGATTGTATTATGATGAAAAACCGGTATTACATTACACGATTGTATTATGATGAAACCGGTATTACACGATTGTATTATGATGAAACCGGTATTACACGATTGTATTATGATGAAACCGGTATTACACGATTGTATTATGTTGAAACCGGTATTACATGATTGTATTATGATGAAACCGGTATTACATGATTGTATTATGATGAAACCGGTATTACATGATTGTATTATAATGAAACCGGTATTACACGATTGTATTATGATGAAACCGGTATTACACGATTGTATTATGTTGAAACCGGTATTACATGATTGTATTATGATGAAACCAGTATTACATGATTGTATTATGATGAAACCGGTATTACATGATTGTATTATGATGAAACCGGTATTACATGATTGTATTATAATGAAACCGGTATTACATGATTGTATTATGATGAAACCGGTATTACATGATTGTATTATGATGAAACCGGTATTACACGATTGTATTATGATGAAACCGGTATTACATGATTGTATTATGATGAAACCGGTATTACATGATTGTATTATGATGAAACCGGTATTACATGATTGTATTATGATGAAACCGGTATTACATGATTGTATTATAATGAAACCGGTATTACATGATTGTATTATGATGAAACCGGTATTACATGATTGTATTATGATGAAACCGGTATTACATGATTGTATTAGGATGAAACCGGTATTACATGATTGTATTATGATGAAACCGGTATTACATGATTGTATTATGATGAAACCGGTATTACATGATTGTATTATGATGAAACCGGTATTACATGATTGTATTATGATGAAACCGGTATTACATTGTATTATGATGAAACCGGTATTACACGATTGTATTATGATGAAACCGGTATTACATGATTGTATTATGATGAAACCGGTATTACATGATTGTATTATGATGAAACCGGTATTACATGATTGTATTATGATGAAACCGGTATTACATGATTGTATTATGATGAAACCGGTATTACATGATTGTATTATGATGAAACCGGTATTACATGATTGTATTATGATGAAACCGGTATTACACGATTGTATTATGATGAAACCGGTATTACATGATTGTATTATGATGAAACCGGTATTACATGATTGTATTATGATGAAACCGGTATTACATGATTGTATTATGATGAAACCGGTATTACATGATTGTATTATGATGAAACCGGTATTACACGATTGTATTATGATGAAACCGGTATTACACGATTGTATTATGATGAAACCGGTATTACACGATTGTATTATGATGAAACCGGTATTACACGATTGTATTATGTTGAAACCGGTATTACATGATTGTATTATGATGAAACCGGTATTACATGATTGTATTATGATGAAACCGGTATTACATGATTGTATTATAATGAAACCGGTATTACATGATTGTATTATGATGAAACCGGTATTACACGATTGTATTATGTTGAAACCGGTATTACACGATTGTATTATGATGAAACCGGTATTACATGATTGTATTATGATGAAACCGGTATTACATGATTGTATTATGATGAAACCGGTATTACATGATTGTATTATAATGAAACCGGTATTACATGATTGTATTATGATGAAACCGGTATTACACGATTGTATTATGATGAAACCGGTATTACATGATTGTATTATAATGAAACCGGTATTACATGATTGTATTATGATGAAACCGGTATTACATGATTGTATTATAATGAAACCGGTATTACATGATTGTATTATGATGAAACCGGTATTACATGATTGTATTATGATGAAACCGGTATTACATGATTGTATTATAATGAAACCGGTATTACATGATTGTATTATGATGAAACCGGTATTACATGATTGTATTATGATGAAACCGGTATTCATGATTGTATTATAATGAAACCGGTATTACATGATTGTATTATGATGAAACCGGTATTACATGATTGTATTATGATGAAACCGGTATTACATGATTGTATTATGATGAAACCGGTATTACATGATTGTATTATGATGAAACCGGTATTACATGATTGTATTATGATGAAACCGGTATTACATGATTGTATTATGATGAAACCGGTATTACATGATTGTATTATGATGAAACCGGTATTACATGATTGTATTATAATGAAACCGGTATTACATGATTGTATTATGATGAAACCAGTATTACATGATTGTATTATGATGAAACCGGTATTACATGATTGTATTATGATGAAACCGGTATTACATGATTGTATTATAATGAAACCGGTATTACATGATTGTATTATAATGAAACCGGTATTACACGATTGTATTATGATGAAACCGGTATTACACGATTGTATTATGATGAAACCGGAAGTAACGTTCACACTTCAAGTTACTGCTTCACGGCCTCATTCTAAATCTAGCTAGCTAGCTGTCCAAGGCATGGTGCATGAAGCATGAAGGGACATGAGCGCGTTTGGGACTTGGGACACTAAACAAACAGACCAATGAAGTAATAAAAATTTAAACAATATTAATATGAATAAATACATCAATAAAATCTACGTCTTTGGTAAATAGTGCAGGTGTCATGCATGCCTAAACATGCCCGTGTTGCTGGGCTTTCTCTCACAGATTTACCACCTGCAAGATTCGATAAGGGTTGTTTTGGGCTTTGTTGGCATTTTTTTTCGGACATCCACAACTAAGATCTTCTCCGGCGGGGGGGGGTTCGTAGAGTTTTCAATTAGAGTTTTCAATTGAAAGTGTTAAAGTTGTGAAAGTGTTTAAGTTGTGAAAGTGTTAAAGTTGTGAAAGTGTTAAAGTTGTGAAAGTGTTTAAGTTGTGAAAGTGTTGAAGTTGTGAAAGTGTTAAAGTTGTAAAAGTGAGGTGCATCTTTCATTTATATGAAATAAGAGTTAAAAGAAAATGCAAGCACATAGCACATGTACAAGCGTAGGTGTAAATTATGTGCGAAGGTATCGGTCATTATGATGTGTGCGTAAGTCTGTATATAAGTACACGACCTATATTACATAATTATTTCTATTATTATCATTGTTATTATGATTCTTATTATCATTATTATTATTATTATCATTATTTTTATTGTTGTTGTTATTATGTATGCACATATGTAATTGTGAATGTATATTGTCATATATGTAGGTAGGCGGGTAGGTAGATCGATATATTTATAATCGAAGGTATGAATATATTTTATGCGTGGATGTAGGGATGAAGTCAAATTTGTTTAATTGAAATTTATACTGTCCACCATTGTGGTGATCTCAGGGTGAATTAACGGGGAACACAGCAAGATAAAAGTAGAGAAGTGAAAGAGTAAATGTAAATAAATAGGACCTACCAGTATCTCCCGCTAACCGCCCACGGGGTGGAAGGCAGGAGACAGGTAGGTTGGTACGCAACATGTTATTGCTATGCAAATGCATGGATGGACAGATAGGTGAAGGCAATCGGACACGCGCAAACATCATACAAACAATGATAGTAGTAGGTTAACCATTTCATGAGAGCAAAGAATAGTTTGGGGGAGGGGGGGAGGGGGTTTCTCTGTGCATCACATGCGTTTTTACTTTTCTTTAAAAGCCTTTGACGGATAGGACATGTAGTCAGGTACTGTCACTTCGAAGTGAAAATCACAAAATCACAAAATCACAAAATCAAAAACAAAATCACAAAAACACAATAATATATTTATTTTCTATTCTTTTTTTGTGTGTGTGTGGACATGATGCGATCGAGATCGGAATGCGTAATGAAAGCCATAGACTCTAGACTAGATCTATAAACATTGTTATAGCATCGAAACCGTTGTAGACGAACACATTTATTAATTATTATTTCTGACATGTTGTAAAGCTATAAATTATAAGTTACGTAGACATAAATTACATTAACACCGTCGTCCTTCCCATCGTCACGTAGGCTAATTCTCTTATCATGAAAATACATGTAGATCTTCTAGATGTTAGCGCTCTTGTCATGTTCCAAATACCGCAAAACTAGCTCAAAGATACAATTCAAATTAGAATTATTGACAGAGGGGAGGCGTTATATAATGATAGTACGTGTAGTAAAGCTATAAATCAGTATTTCGTTCCAGGGAGATGGTAAATTCGAATTTTGATGTGTGAGTGTGTGTGTGTGTGTGTGTGTGTGTGTACATGTAAACGTCGGTTCGTGTGCGTATGTATCTGCGCCTGTGCATGTTAGAAAGGTGGGAAGTAAGGATGTGTAAGGACGAGAAGCGGTGTGTGTATGTGTGTGTGTGTGTGCGTGTGAGAGAGAGAAAGACGAATGGGAAGGGGGGTAGAGAGGATAAACCCAGCAGGAAGTTGAAACTCGCCGCGAGTTTTGAATCGAGTACAAAGAATCGCGTGGCAAAGGAGAGGGAAAAGCGCGGGCCGGGTGTTCACTGTTCTCTGTTCAAGTCTGTTGGGCAGCATTCGCTGGGCGCGCTGGGAGGTCGGGCGGGTAGGTGAAAGGAAGGGGGGTGGAGACAGACAGCAGAGAGGCAGAGGATGAGGGATTCAAAAGTTATGTTGCTAGGCCCATTTCTTTCAGGAAAGGAGAGCTGTGAGGGTTTTAGTTAGAGAGAGAGAAAGAGGGCTTCGTGCTAGGCGCGACTGGAAATGATGAAGAAAGAAGGTCCGTGACGAACAAAGAAAGAGAAGAGAGAGGAGAGAGCGGAAGTTGACGAGTAGACACAGAGGGCAAAACGTCGCCTTCGCCTCGCGCTTCTTGGTACTGGTACCGCCGGCGAGAGAGAGAGAGAGAGAGAGAGAGAGAGAGAGAGGCCTTGCCTTAAACTCAAAGTGCTCGTTGCTCATCACCCACTGACACCCACCGACATCGAGTACCTCGAACTCCTCTCTCCTTCGAGTTTCGAAGCTACGTCATCCGCCGAACCCCTCCCCCTCCCTCTCCCTCTATCTCTCTCTCTACTCTTTCCTCCTCCTTGTTCTCTTCCTCCTACTTCATATTTCATACAAATACCAAATCACACGTTTGCGCACACTAACACAAAAGCGGGAATCTTGAACAGACGCTCGCACACTACTAGTGAAACGGCGCATCGACTTCCCTACTTCCGCGCTCAATTTTACTTTCTTGAGGGCGACGCCTGATTCACTGAATTCTTTCACCACCAGCTCTGCTTAAAAAGACGACACTTTTGCCTTTAGTTTATATTTAAAGCACCCAATTTGTCTGCTAAGAAACTTATTTATAATTCAATTTGATCATTGTTTGATTTCGGATACAATTTCGTGCCTCTTTCTTTTTCTTTTTCTTTTCTTTCTTTCTGGTTGGCGGTCGCTATATATATATATCCTACTTCACTACTTTCCTTTTACTGTTTGACTTCTCTTGCATCTTGCTGTTTCCTCTTAATTCACCCTCGCCACAATGGTAGGTAGACGAGGTTAACTTAAATTAGAATTAAAATCTTTGTCGTTGTTAGACGTATCCTTTCCTCCTCGTTACCACTCTACACGCAATGTTCTTTTTGACATTTGTGACACAACCTCTGTCTTAGACGGTAAAAACTATGATTGGTTTGAGGACAACCTCTGTCTTAGACGGTAAAACTATGGTTGCTATGGAGGACACAACCTCTGTCTTAGAGAGTAAAACCTATGATTGGTATACTATGATTGCTATGGAGGACACAACCTCTGTCTTAGACAATAAAAGCTATGATTGCTATGGAGAACACAACATCTGTCTTAGACAGTAAAAGCTATGATTGCTATGGAGGACACAACATCTGTCTTAGACAATAAAAGCTATGATTGCTATGGAGAACACAAATCTGTCTTAGACTGCAAAAACTATGGTTGCTTAGGACAAGTCTTAGACAGTAAAAATTATGATTGGTATACTATGATTGCTATGGAGGACACGACCTCTGTCTTAGACAGTAAAAACAATGATTGGTATACTATGATTGCTATGGAGGACACAACCTCTGTCTTAGACAGTAAAAGCTATGATTGCTATGGAGAACACAACCTGTCTTAGACAGTAAAAACAATGATTGGTATACTATGATTGCTATGGAGGACACAACCTCTGTCTTAGACAGTAAAAAGCTATGATTGCTATGGAGAACACAACCTCTGTCTTAGACAGTAAAAACTATGATTGCTATGAAGGACACAACAATGGAAGTTAAAAAGTAGGCCTATAAGCTAATCAATATAACTTTGGGACAGTGCTTGAAAGTTGAAGTAAAGGAAGGGTAAAATGAAATAGAGAACAGTGAAGTACACACCTCCTTACTTCCCCTCGAATTTTTCGTGACAATCAAAAGTATGCGCAGCAGAGCTGTGAATAAGAGAGAAATCCCTAAGCACTGTAGCAGTGAGATTCATAAAGACAGTAGATCGTATACTAATAGACGTAGAAACGAGAACCTAGATCTAGGTCTAAATGAAAAGAAAAATGTTCGTTCGTAGGAGACCATGTAATACAACTAAAAGCATGTACTACATAATGTCAATCGATTATATAATAGACTTGTCTAGATGTTGGGGCACCCTTTGGGATTACACTGTATTATATTACTATTACTATGACTATTATAGTGTTATTACTGCATGCATTACTTTTACCATCAGTTTTGCTTTCCACGTAGCTCTTAACCTCACCAGCTGACTTTACTATAACAATGGGGGGGGGGGGGAGAGGGAGCTTGGTAGTCCAAAGGCAAGGTGTTAGCCTCTCAAACAAAGGTAGTGTGTTCGAGCCCCGCCAAGCGTAAAAAACTGCCTCGAGTTTTTTAAAGCAAAATTTACCCCCCCCCCCACCTGGTCCTGGTAGGTGGATCGAGACGTAGTCCTATCGCAGACGGACGATAAAAAGGACATCGCGTGTGCATATCACAATACTCTGTGCACGCTATAGATCCCTTGGCTGTTTACAGGGCAGTCACGGCAAAATAACAAATCCTACCAAAAACTTCGAGATCACCTTAGTTGTGGATGTGGGTAAAATTAATATCTAAACACGCTCTACTAAACTTTATTTGTATCTCTTGTAATGAAACGAACCAATCTTGAGAGCAAAAATATCCATTTTGTGTTAACGATTTCGTTTCTTCATCGCTTCTTGCTAACATCTGCGACGTTATGTCATTCGGCGAGTCCAATGCCAGGGTGGGGGTGTAGGCTAGTGAGTCGAATCTCAGCCCGTGGCCTCCGCACTCTGGTAATACAGATCATCGTTCTTCAGCCCCGACAGGTTGAGAAGTTTTCGCAAGTTTTTTCTCTTGAATAATACATCACCGCCCTCCAACCCCCCCCCCCCCCCCTGGTTCAGGTAGGTGGATCGACATCTAGTCCCATCGGAGACGGACGGTAAAAAGGGGGTCCAGTGTGCACGTTTAAAGAGCCCTTGGCTATTTACAGGGCAGTCTGAGCTTCAACAAAAAATACAACAAAATCGTACCGAAAACCCCCGAGATCACTTTAGTTGTGGATGTGGGTAAAATCAAATCAAACCCACTCTCACTGCTCGAACGGATGTCATTATCAATTTCTTAGAACCTGTACGGGAGAGTTGAGAGTAGGAGAGAGAGAGAGAGAGAGAGAGAGAGAGAGAGAGAGAGAGAGAGAGAGAGAGAGAGAGAGAGAGAGAGAGAGAGAGAGAGAGAGAGAGAGAGACAGACAGAGAGAGAGACAGAGAGAGAGAGACAGAGAGAGACAGAGAGACAGAGAGAGAGAGAGAGAGAGAGAGAGAGAGAGAGAGAGAGAGAGAGAGAGAGAGAGAGAGAGAGAGAGAGAGAGAGAGAGAGAGAGAGAGAGACAGAGACAGAGACAGAGACAGAGACAGAGACAGAGACAGAGACAGACAGAGACAGAGACAGACAGAGACAGACAGAGACAGACAGACAGACAGACAGAGACACCTGAAAAGTTGTCCCATTTGCCAGGGAGTTCAAGGTTATCGAATACACCAATCCCTGTTGTGATGCGTAATGCGTGCCATCACAACGGGTTCAAGATTTGATTGTTGCGCAATCCACAGGAGTTATAACACTGGATATAATAACGTGTGCATCAGTGACAGACAGAATTATCCACCATTTAAAAACAACGGTGGTGCCTGCTCTCTCTCTCTCTCTCTCTCTATTTTTTCTCTCTCTCTCTCTCTCTCTCTTCTCTCTCTCCTCTCCTCTCTATTCTCTCCTTCCCCCTTCTCTCTCTCTCTTTCTTCCTCCCCCCTCCCCCTCTCTCTCTCGCTCACTCACCATAGATCTCTCTCTCTCTCTCTCTCCTCTCTCTCCCTCTCTCTCCTCCCTCTCTCTCTCTCTCCCTCTTTCTCTCCCTCGCTCCCTCCCCCCCTCTCTCTCTCTCTCTCTCTCCCCCTCCTCTCTCTCTCTCTCTCTCTGCAATGATTTAGTCTAAGTACATTTGTGTGTGTGGGTGTGCGTATTTACACAACATATAAGTGCTTCCAGACATGGGTATAATCAATTTCATGGAAATTCAGGGTGAATTAAGAGGGAACAGCAAGATGAAAGGTGAGTGGAAGAAGAAAAGGAAAGAAATAGGACCTACCAGCTGCGCCCGCCAACCACCCACCCGCACCATTCGTACAACAATTAATTATTCTACTTCTACACATACAAGAGGCGGGTCGAACTTTGACCTTCCTTATCAGAAGCCGCAAAATTCAAATGTAAATGAGAGATCGTCAAGTGTATCTTACTATATAATAAAACTAAAGTAGATTGATTCAGTGAAATTTACCCAGTCCACCATAGGTGTTGATCTCAGGGTGAATAAAGAGAGAGAGGAAACAGCAAGATGAGAAATAAGTTTGTGGAAAGAATGAAATGGAGGGAAAGAAGGAAGACCTACAAGGAGTACCTGCCAACCAGCCACGTAGAAAACCAGAAGATTCGATCAGGCATTGAGAATGAGAAGTATTGAGTTACGCCACTGCAATCTTCACCACACACACACACACACACACACACACACATTCGACACCAATATGCAACACAACACATACTTTTAATTAAAGAAGGCGTGCACACCCTGTGGTATTAACTACTTGACTTGCACACACACACACACACACACACACACACACACACACCACTGCATCAAACCGAAAGGGAGATTAGATTGTTGTGTGGGGCAGTTAAGAGCATCTCAGGTCAAGTGTGGTGTGGTGAACGCATCCAGGTTGTTTTTTTCTTCTTCTTCTCCTTTCCACTACCTCCAGACACATGCGAACATTATGGTTACAATGTGACAATGTAGCAAGTTACCACTATTACTGTTACCAGGATAGGTTCTGGGGCCATTGATTGTTTCATTAAAATATTGCCCCGTACACCATATGCGATGTTCCCAGGGTGGTCTAAGAGGAAACAGCGAGGTGAAAGATAAGAGAGAGCCTGAAGGAAATAAGTAGTAGGACCTACCGATATCGCCCGTCAACCCCACCCCACCCCGCGCCCCCAGTCTTTGAGGAATGTGCATTCAAATTCGTAAAGCAAAAGAAAAATAACGACATTAAGACAAGCAAAACACCAAACGAAACAACAAGAACTAAACCAACAATAACAGCAACAAAAGACTAGCATTCGAGTTTAATTGCAAAGCCAGACATTGGTGCAAATCGCATTTTGAGATGATAAAGCATCATAAATTGTAATGCTTCATGACATAAATCAAACAAGTCTGAATTGCAGGACACAATGGATTTTTAAAGAAAGTTCATAGTGTCTTTTAATTTTAAGTATAGTCACCTTCCACTGGAGTATGGCACTATATCTTTGGTATAGGGCTTTAGCTTCAATACTGTACAAAGTGCTAAACTATCTTTGACCAATGTTTGCCCGTTGTATGTTGAGCACATAATCGTCACGACTGAATCCTAAGATCTCTCTTCCTGTGCTGCCTCATGTCATTACACAAAGTTAGAACAACAAAATAAATTGCTGTCTTAACGGCGTCTAGGGGACTCGGTAGTTCAGAGGCAATGTGTCGGCCTCTCAAACAAAACGCAGTGGGTTCGAACTCCGCCGACAGTTCTTTCGAGCAAAATCTATCATCCTGGTTCAAGTAGGTGGATCGACACCTAGTCCCATTGGAGACGATAAAAAAGGAGGTCCCGTATGCAGATCACAACACTCTGGGCACGTTAAAGATCCCTTGGCTGTTGACAGGGCAGCGAGGACAAAAGCGTTGAAAAAAAATCCTACCAAAACCCCCCGAGATCATCTGAGTAAGTTGTGGATGTGTGTGAATCAAATCAAATCAAATCAAATCAAATCAAATCAAATCAAATCAAATCAAATCAAATCTACGTCGTCTAAAAGAGAGTGGGGAATTACTGAAAGAAGAAGACAGTTTACACGTACTCCAAACACACTTTGTATCAGGTACAAGTCCAAGTCTTTTCACTGTTAACATTTAGATCCAAACACACTTTGTATCAGGTACAAGTCCAAGTCTTTTCACTGTTAACATTTAGATCCAAACACACTTTGTATCAGGTACAAGTCCAAGTCTTTTCACTGTTAACATTTAGATCCAAACACACTTTGTATCAGGTACAAGTCCAAGTCTTTTCACTGTTAACATTTAGATCCAAACACACTTTGTATCAGGTACAAGTCCAAGTCTTTTCACTGTTAACATTTAGATCCAAACACACTTTGTATCAGGTACAAGTCCAAGTCTTTTCACTGTTAACATTTAGATCCAAACACACTTTGTATCAGGTACAAGTCCAAGTCTTTTCACTGTTAACATTTAGATCCAAACACACTTTGTATCAGGTACAAGTCCAAGTCTTTTCACTGTTAACATTTAGATCCAAACACACTTTGTATCAGGTACAAGTCCAAGTCTTTTCACTGTTAACATTTAGATCCAAACACACTTTGTATCAGGTACAAGTCCAAGTCTTTTCACTGTTAACATTTAGATCCAAACACACTTTGTATCAGGTACAAGTCCAAGTCTTTTCACTGTTAACATTTAGATCCAAACACACTTTGTATCAGGTACAAGTCCAAGTCTTTTCCCTGTTAACATTTAGAAGGGGAAAAGTGGGCACTTTGTATCAGGTACAAGTCCAAGTCTTTTCACTGTTAACATTTAGAAGGGAAAAAAAGTGGGCACTTTGTATCAGGTACAAGTCCAAGTCTTTTCACTGTTAACATTTAGAAGGGAAAAAAGTGGGCACTTTGTATCAGGTACAAGTCCAAGTCTTTTCACTGTTAACATTTAGAAAGGAAAAAAGTGGGCACTTTGTATCAAGTACAAGTCCAAGTCTTTTCACTGTTAACATTTAGAAGGGAAAAAGTGGGCACTTTGTATCAGGTACAAGTCCAAGTCTTTTCACTGTTAACATTTAGAAGGAGAAAGAGTGGGCACTTTGTATCAGGTACAAGTCCAAGTCTTTTCACTGTTAACATTTAGAAGGGAAAAAAAAAGTGTGAGGAATTGTGTGCGTTGAGGTAGAATGGTAAGTCTGAGTGGAGTACATGTAAATGTGTATTGTGTGGGTTGAGGTAGAATGGTAAGTCTGAGTGGAGTACATGTAAATGTGTATTGTGTGCGTTGAGGTAAAATGGTAAGTCTGAGTGGAGTACATGTAAATGTGTATTGTGTGGGTTGAGGTAGAATGGTAAGTCTGAGTGGAGTACATGTAAATGTGTATTGTGTGCGTTGAGATAGAATGGTAAGTCTGAGTGGAGTACATGTAAATGTGTATTGTGTGGGTTGAGGTAGAATGGTAAGTCTGAGTGGAGTACATGTAAATGTGTATTGTGTGGGTTGAGGTAAAATGATAAGTCTGAGTTGGTAAAAGTATTCGTTGAGGTAGAATGGTAAGTCTGAGTGGAGTACATGTAAATGTGTATTGTGTGGGTTGATGTAGAATGGCAAGTCTGAGTTGAGTACATGTAAATGTGTATTGTGTGGGTTGATGTAGAATGGTAAGTCTGAGTGGAGTACATGTAAATGTGTATTGTGTGGGTTGATGTAGAATGGCAAGTCTGAGTTGAGTACATGTAAATGTGTATTGTGTGGGTTGATGTAGAATGGTAAGTCTGAGTTGAGTACATGTAAATGTGTAGTGTGTGCGTTTGAAGTACATTCTTTTGTGGGCTGTTTTTTTGTCATTAGAAACGCTTTTCTTATAAATTGTGGTTTCTGAGAAAACATTCATGGTGGCAAACAAATAACAACATATAGACGCTACACAAAACGTTACTCATCAACAAGTCTTGAATTCACAACCAACACTAACATAGTCTTACTGAGAACAACATAGTCTTACTGAGAACAACATAGTCTTACTGAGAACAACACAGTCTTACTGAGAACAACGCAGTCTCACTGAGAACAACATAGTCTTACTGAGAACAACACAGTCTTACTGAGAACAACGCAGTCTCACTGAGAACAACATAGTCTTACTGAGAACAACATAGTCTTACTGAGAACAACACAGTCTTACTGAGAACAACATAGTCTTACTGAGAACAACATAGTCTTACTGAGAACAACATAGTCTTACTGAGAACTGAAAACAACATAGTCTTACTGAGAACAACATAGTCTTTGAGAACAACATAGTCTTACTGAGAACAACATAGTCTCACTGAGAACAACATAGTCTTACTGAGAACAACACAGTCTTACTGAGAACAACATAGTCTTACTGAGAACAACATAGTCTTACTGAGAACAACATAGTCTTACTGAGAACAACACAGTCTTACTTAGAACAACATAGTCTTACTGAGAACAACATAGTCTCACTGAGAACAACATAGTCTTACTGAGAACAACATAGTCTTACTGAGAACAACATAGTCTCACCGAGAACAACATAGTCTTACTGAGAACAACATAGTCTTACTGAGAACAACATAGTCTTACTGAGAACAACATAGTCTTACTGAGAACAACATAGTCTTACTGAGAACATAGTCTCACTGAGAACAACATAGTCTTACTGAGAACATAGTCTCACTGAGAACAACATAGTCTTACTGAGAACATAGTCTCACTGAGAACAACATAGTCTTACTGAGAACATAGTCTCACTGAGAACAACATAGTCTTACTGAGAACAACGATGGACTTTTACCAAAAGCTAAACGCTCGAATTATCGTAAAATAATCTGTCAATATAATAACGTCAATAATATTTAATCTTCATTGCGGACACATGTTAAATAATATTTAATCTATTCAATTATACGAGTTCTTCAGACACATCGCTCTTCATTGCGGACACACGTTAAATAATAGCAAAGCTCCAAATAGGAACAAAGGCGAGACAAATACTAAAAAATACAAGGAAAAGACAGAACAAATGTTGGCTTCAATCCCCATGTTGGCCAACATTTGTTCTACCAATACGCTTACACTCATGGACTTGCAAGGTCAGTTTGCGTAGCTGTTTTTGATTAAAATCCTCTGCAATACCTTGTTGTTCCGTAATGAAAGAAAGTGAAGGAAATTACATTAAACAATATCAAAGCCCCATAGGAACAAAGACAAGATAAATGCTAGGAATATACAGAAACAAATCTTGGTCATCATGTGGATTGAACACGTGACCTCTGTGTCGGAACCCACCGCCTTGCCATGAAAAGAAAACGTACTACCAACCGCAAACTGACCTTGCTTGTCCCTCAGTGTCAACGTATTGGTAGACAAACAATCTTCAACTCAGTGACAACACACGAATATGTTCACGTGTAATAAAACATTGGCATCGGAAACTTTACATGACGTTGTTTATTTCTGGGGTTATTGAGAAATTGAATTACTTCCATTATAGTATGATGATGATGAGGATGATGATGATGATGATGATGATGATGATTTATATTATTAACATTATTGCTATTATTACTATTATTATCATAATAATAAAATCATCCTCCTCATCATCATCATTATCATCATCA
>JAXRKP010000548.1:82500-87500 GCA_037039925.1 Doris montereyensis
ATAGGTAGATAGATAGATAAAGAGATAGATAGATAGAGATAGATAGATAGATAGATAGATAGATAGATAGATAGATAGATAGATAGATATAGATAGGCCATGTAAATCGATTGAGTTATCGAGATTATATATATACTTTTCTCTATACCAATCTAGCTGTTACAGTGCGAATGTATAATATCATGTGTAGTGTAGTGGTACGATGTGTTGTGATGTGTTGTGTTGTGATGTGTTGTGTTGTGTTGTGTTGTGATGTGTTGTGTTGTGTTGTGATGTGTTGTGTTGTGTTGTGTTGTGTTGTGTTGTGTTGTGTTGTGTTGTGATGTGTTGTGTTGTGTTGTGTTGTGTTGTGTTGTGATGTGTTGTGATGTGTTGTGTTGTGCTGGTGGCGTCGATCCTGGCAAAGGTGGCAGGCAGGTGACAGGCAAAGATGAAGATGGCATTGTGTATAACACATTTGAGGTCACTACCGCCAGCAGGTGACTGGCAGGACTTGATCGTTTTCTTTTATTATTAAATTTTCTACGCACATCCACTACTACGGTGATCTCGAAGGAGGGAAGGGGGGGGGCAGTAGGATTTAATTTTGCACCGACTGCCCTGTAAAACAGCCGAGGGATCTTAAACGTACAAAGAGAGTCTTGATCAGCCCGCAGGACCTCCATGCTATCGTCCGTCTCCGGTGGGACTAGGTGTCGATCCACCTACCTGGACCAGGGGGAAGAGAGTGGGTGTGTGTGTGGGGAGGGGGTGGGGAGGTTGTACTCGGGAAGGAAAAAAAACTTCTCAAAATGTTCAACCTGTCGGGGCTTGAACCCACGACCTTTGGTTGATTGAGAGGCCTTCACACCTTGCCTGTGGGCTACCGAATTACAGCCCAGGACAATGACACACACGACATGCAAGATATCAGGACATAGTGCGGGCAATGGGGCAATGGCGGCACCATCCCTTCACGAATCATTATGATTGTGACAGTGTGAGTGAGTGTGATCCCCTCGTGACGCTGGAAATAACAATCCTATCACATTCGCTAATGAAAACCCCGTTGTCATGGCAACGCCAAACAACAGCCGTCTCTTGGATGCAGGCGTCATCGGGCCTCAAATCAAAGACGGTGGGGGGGGGGGGGGGGGGTTCGTGTGACGTACCGTAAGTCTGTGCCTAGCTGCTGTCCGCGGACTTTTGTTACCTTCAACACCAGGAATTCTTGACATCAACAACAACAACAATACTAACAACAACAATAATACTAACAATAATAACAATACTGACAACACAAACAACAACAACAACAACAATACTAACAACAACAATAATACTAACAATAATAACAATACTGACAACACAAACAACAACAACAACAACAATACTAATAACAACAACAACAACAATACTAACAACAAACTAAACAACAATACTGACAACAACACTAGCAACAACAACAACAATATTGACCTAGCAACAACAACACTAACAACAACAACAACAACAATACTAACACCAACACTAACAACAATACTGACAACAACACTAGCAACAACAACAACAATATTGACAACAACACTAACAACAACAACAACAATACTAACACCAACACTAACAACAATACTGACAACAACACCACCAACAACAACAATAATACTAACAACAACAATAATACTAACAACAACAATAATACTAACAACAACAACAATACTAACAACAACAGCGACAGCACCAATGGCTACATTTAAAAAGAAATGAAACTCTGATACTGTTTGTTTATATTGCTTGTCAGTCAGTTGTGCCATTCACTGAAATGTCCACCATAATGACAGCGTTCAAACATATGTCTTAGAGTCAACCGTCACTCAACCCCCCTCCACCCCTCCACCCCTCCACACCCACCTCATCCCAAAATTGACCACGAGTCTGTGCATATTTTCGTCATGCCTTTATTTATCCTCTTGTTGTTGTTATTATTGCTGCTGTTGTTGCTGCTGCTGCTGCTGCTGTTACTGCTCGTTTAGCTGTTTTTTCTTCGTTTAGTTCTACTCTTCTCCCACTCCACTAGCCCCCTGCTCTATTTTCACATCGTCCCATGACGACACAAACAGACGACGACAACGACATTCGACGGAATGTTTCGATTTTCTTTTTGTTTGTAGAGAAAACACGATTCCCATCGTCTCACTTTGCGTCTTGAGGAACACTGGTAAAAAGTAAATCTTTAAAAAAAGCAAGCACCCAACACAGCAAATATAACTGCTATAAGTAGTTACGTAGAATAATTTTAATCATAACAATTGTAAGTCATATAGATACATGTGTAGTATAATTGACAGCACATCCGTTTGCTTTATTAATATCATTGTAATCATCATCATCATTATTTTTATTATTATTATCATCATCATCCTCCTCATCATCCTCCTCATCATCATCATCATCATCATCATCATCATTATTATTATTATTATTATTATTATTATTATTATTATTATTATTATTATTATTATTATTATTATCATCTTTCTTTTTTTTTTAGTTCCCATTCTACCTTCCGGTATATGGGTATTATTACTATCATTATTATTATTATTTTTATTATTATTGTTATTATCATTTTTATTATTATTATTATTATTATTATTATTATTATTATTATTATTATTATTATTATTATTATTATTATATTATTATTATTATTATTATTAGTATTATTATTATTATCACCATCACCATCATTATTATCATCATCACCATCATTAATATTGTAACACAGGAGACAGCATTAATGGAACTACACTAGAGTTATACAATAACTGAACAGTTATACAATAACTGAACAGTTATACAATAACTGAACAGTTATACAATAACTGAACAGTTATACAATAACTGAACGGATTCAATTGTAACATATTGTCAGTGACAAGACAAACTGTGAAGGCAACAGCGATGACGAGGCGATGGTGTCGACACAGAGATCGCGGGTTCAATCCCCATGGTGGCCAAAATTTGTTCTGTCTATTCCTTGCATTTGTCCCGTATGAGTTTTAATATTATTCAATGTCCTTTCCTTCATGTGCAGCACTTACAATTTTAGATAAGAGATTTGTTGTTGTTGAATGACACAATTTACACCATCGTTCCCATCTACCACCCTGTTCATCACAACCGTTTTCATAGACAGATTGATAATAACGAATTACCCACATCCACCAGAAGAACTCCAAGGCAAAAGAGAAAACAGATCCAAAATAAATCCTTAAAAAGCACGAAAACAAACCAAATCACAATATATCTGCCTTTCCCGCTTTCAAAGTACGAAGAGAAAATAATATGAGCAGGAAGATAAAGATAAAGATAAAGATAAAGATAAAGATAAAGATAAAGATAAAGATAAATGGATTTATAATCCGTATCCCCACACAAGTGCAGACTCACCAACTGTACATCATTTATCCCACAACAGGCCATTTCATTCAAAGTCTTTCTCAACTCCCTGGGAGCATACAGTACAGCAGCCTGTTGGGCTTTTCGTACTAACACTCTGACAAGATATTTCTCTACCCATAGCTAGGTACTCATTCACATCTGATACGAGTAAGGAAAGCAGAATGAAGTATCTTTTTCCTAAGAGTACGATGCCGTGAACAAACATCCGGTTCCAGACATGGGTTTTGAACCCGTGTTGTCGTGATAACAAACATCTGGTTTCAGCCATGGGTTTTGAACCCCTGTTGTCGTGATAACAAACATCTGGTTTCAGACATGGGTTTTGAACCCGTGTTGTCGTGATAACAAACATCTGGTTCCAGACATGGGTTTTGAACCCGTGTTGTCGTGATAACAAACATCTGGTTCCAGCCATGGGTTTTGAACCCGTGTTGTGATAACAAACATCTGGTTTTAGCCATGGGTTTTGAACTCGTGTTGTCGTGATAACAAACATCTGGTTTCAGCCATAGGTTTTGAACTCGTGTT
Organism: Doris montereyensis; assembly: GCA_037039925.1. NCBI lineage: Eukaryota > Metazoa > Mollusca > Gastropoda > Nudibranchia > Dorididae > Doris > Doris montereyensis. Next base: position 86,473 of record JAXRKP010000548.1, read on the forward strand.
GTCGTGATAACAAACATCTGGTTTCATCCATGGGTTTTGAACTCGTGTTGTCGTAATAACAAACATCTGGTTCCAGCCATGGGTTTTGAACCCGTGTTGTCGTGATAACAAACTCCCAACACTATAGTTTGACTACAGCTACAATGCTTCCTGAATCTAAATAAGTTCCACGTCAATCTAATAATAGCATATAAACAGCCTGTCCTAATACCACAATAGTGTGGTATGCAGTTCGTGTCCCTTCGTTCACCCCCCTCTCCCTTCTCAACACACACAAACACATGTGCAATAACACCAAAACACACACACACACGTGCAACACACGTGCAACAACACCACAAAACACACATACACATGTGAAACAACGCCATAAACACACACACACACACACACATAACACCAAAACACACATACACACATGCACCAACACTAAAACACACATGCACAAATGCACCAACACTAAAACACACATACACATACGTGCACTAACATCAAAACACACATGCACCAACACCAAAACACACATACGTGCACCAACACCAAAACACACATACACATACGTGCACCAACACCAAAAACACACATACACCAACACCAAAACACACATACACATACGTGCACCAACACCAAAACACATACACATGCACCAACACCAAAACACACATACACATACGTGCACCAACACCAAACACACATACACACACGTGCACCAACACCAAAACACACATACACATACGTGCACCAACACCAAACACACATACACACACGTGCACCAACACCAAAACACACATACACATACGTGCACCAACACCAAAACACACATACACATACGTGCACCAACACCAAAACACACATACACATACGTGCACCAACACCAAAACACACATACACACACGTGCACCAACACCAAAACACACAAAACACACATGCAACAACACCAAAAACACACATACACATACGTGCACCAACACCAAACACACATACACATACGTGCACAACAACACTAAAACACACGTGCACCAACACCA
>JAXRKP010000548.1:92500-97500 GCA_037039925.1 Doris montereyensis
GTGTTTATAGATAGTTACAAATACATGTATAAAACTACAATACCAGTTCACTTTTACGCCCCATTTAGTGTTTCGACGAGAAGGGACTCAACGACACACAGCCGATCGAGAAACACCAAAAGGACCATCAGCCAAAAAGGGCGTTGGCGAGAACTCCCCGAACCATTGTTTATATACATGTAGTTAAGCGTTAATGCATCGTTACTCACAAATGTCTACTTCGATAAATATAGAAATATACCGAATATGCTCTGCTTTACAACTTGAATTCTTTTAAATAAACTAAACTACACATTGCCATACTGTGGACATTAATATCGGTGTCAGCGTGACTATACAACGTGAGTCAGTCTCTCGTTGTTATGCTATACATAATACATGTGTCAATCACGTAATGCTTAAATATGGGTAAGCTGTTTGAGTGTGAAGAGTAATTTATTTATAGTAAAAGTGTGTTGTATTTCATATTTGTATTGAAGGTATTGTAATACCAAAATAATGTGCCCCTTTTGGACAATAAAGTTGCATCTATCTTAACTTATCGTATAGGGAATGAATTAGAAACGGCAGCGTTATAGTATAATTAGTGAATACAAGTTTTAAGGTTAGGCGGTGACGTAGATTTCCCCATGTTGCCTCCACTGAGTGGTTTACTGGTAATTAACGGTCAGTCAGAGTCAGAGTCGATGCTACACGTGGCCTAGGAACTGGGACTGGGATGAGGGATACCTCTGAGACTGAGAGGCCCAACTATTACTGTGTAATACTACACGTTGTTTTTAAGTAGAGCTTTCACGCCCCTCCAAAATCACCCACTACCTCTCTTCTCTCTTCTCCTGTCGCTCTCAACTCTCAACTCTCAACTCCTCCCGCTCTTGTCTTCTTTCCTTTTTCCATCTCATTCTCACTCTCCTCTCACTCTTCTTCTCGTCACTCACTAGAGCCCTCCTTGAGCTTTCTCGAAATTTCTCTCCAAAACGAGCAAACCCTCTCAGTCCCTCAGTCCCAGTAGTCTCACTAGTCTCAGGGCATCACACTGGCCGTGTGTAGAGCGGCCAGGCCAGACGACCACCATGGCCAAGGTGTCCATTTCCTCTCTCCAAAAGCAAACAACCCGGCCCTCCGGTCGACCTAATTCGGGAAGAATGAGGCTAAAAAACCCTCCGGGCAATAAGAAGAAGGCCAATCTCCACCGTCCATGTTGTGTGACTGCGAATGTTGGCAAAGCAAAGGCTTGGTGATGGTGGTAGTGGTAGTAGTGCTACTGACTACTGACTACTGACTAACTGACTGACTCAACTTACTGACTGGACCCGTTTCTTTCTATGGGGAAGTCTGTACGTAATAACAGTTAATAGTTAGCCAACATTTTCCCAACGCTTCCCTCCCTTGTGTCAGAAGATCCATTATGACGTCACTAGATAAGGTTGAACACTGAACCCACGCTATGGTCACAGCTAGCCTATGAATGGCTCACCTGTTATTTCCTACCAGGATGTGGTGATGAAAATGGGAGTACGGGGAGAGGAAGAACGGGCATGATCGCTGACCACCCCCCCCCACTCACCGCGCTTTCCCGTTTCTCGTCCGCTACTAAACAATCTAGTCGTTGCCTTGCCATTAAAATTAAAAGTCCGAGTTTAAGTTTCATCTCGTTATTACCTCTCTGTCTCTGTCTCTAGTTCTCTCTCTCTCTCTCTCTCTCTCTCTCTCTCTCTCTCTCTCTCTCTCTCTCTCTCTCTCTCTCTCTCTCTCTCTCTCTCTCTCTCTCTCTCTCTCTTCATCTCTCTCTCTCTCTCTCTCTCTCTCTCTCTCTCTCTCTCTCTCTCTCTCTCTCTCTTCATCTCTCTCTTCATCTCTCTCTCTCTCTCTCTCTCCATCTCTCTCTATCTCTCCCTCCCTCCCTCTCCTCCCCTCTCTCACCCTCCCTCCCTCCTTCTCCCTCCCCCTCTCTCTCACTCTTTCTATCCACATATCCCTCTCTTTCTTCCACGTTCTATCTATCTCTCTCTATCCATCAACATAATGGTATGTCTATGTGTACACATGCGTCTACGCGTCTGTACATTGTTTTCTAATTTGATGCATTCGCATCCATCCATCTATACACATATATATATTTAATGCCTTTCAATTCATCAATATCTATCGGTCTTCTTATTTAATAAACCTTTCTTCCTGTTTTTTAATCATTATTATTTCTTTCTCACACTGACACAAAAAATGCTAAGGGAATACAATTCAATAATATGCATGTTGTATTATGAAGATAGCACGCTTAACTTCTCCTTCAGCTACAACAAGCAGCTGTTATAAAAGCACTTTAAACGATTTGACGACAAAAGCACCAACAACAACAACAAAAGAAAAGAAGAGACCACAACAAAAGCATTGTAGGTAGATCCATACATGTATGCCACTAATTCCAGCGGACAACGTTTGAGATACACGTTGTATGTAATTCCAAACCAGCAACACTGTATGTCCACGAGTCCATGCACGGTGCTGCCACCCACTGCCACCCACTGCCACTGCCAGCAATCGACGAAACTGGATCGAAGTATGGGGGCAGGTAGAGTAGAACATATTATAAATAGAACTTAGAAGAAGAAGGGGGAGAGGGGGGAGCAGACGAGACCATGATGGCAGAAAAATGAGTTCAACAACTGCGTTGGCATTGGCAGGATACAAAGAATCACTTCAAGTAGGATTACCTCGACCAGACTGGCAACTCAAAACTCAAAACAAGGCTTGGAATTGGAAGAGGCGCTTTGAAACGGAATAGAGACACTAGTTATTTAGTATCATTAGTATTATGTAGGTGTATTTATATTGGGCGTCAAGACAAATTTAAACTTCCCCATCAGATGACTGTTGCTGAAAAAAGAGAGAGTTCTATCTAAAGGAAAAAAAAACGTGCCTAATACAGCACACACAACACGTGATATATTTAGACCGCCACACGTGTGGTGTAAATATGTAAATGCTGTGGATTTGTTACAAAGCAAAGGGAAAAGTTCAACGGTTCTTTGTTTCGTGTGCACTTTGATACGGTGTGAGAAAATAGGTATAAACTACAATATTACATGTCTGTCTGTCTGTCTGTCTGTCTGTCTGTCTGTCTGTCTGTCTGTCTGTCTGTCTGTCTCTCTCTCTCTCTCTCTCTCTCTCTCTCTCTCTCTCTCTCTCTCTCTCTCTCTCTCTCCCGATTTTAGTTTGTTGGTGGCCAGATGAATGAATCATTATCGGGACCAAGATCTTTGTATCCGATATCAAACCTGAATCCGGAAATCAGCAATGAGGTGAGGAGAAGAAGGTGGTCATGGGTAGGCCAAGTCTTGAGGAAGGACCATGGAAATGATCTTGCTGTTGTCTTGGGGTGGACACCGGAAGGAAAGAGCGATAGAGGACACCCACAAACAACATGGCGTATCATGGTGAAGAAAGAGCGGAATGGAGAGGGGGGTAGGGTGGCCTTCCTGGGAAAGAACGAGGAGAGCAGCCAAGGATAGAGACATACAGACAATTGGTGGGATCAAGTTCAGGTCTTATGTGTCTCCTGGCAGAAAGAGAATTAAGGCTGAGGAAAGGAAAGCTGAATTCGACAGATGCAGTTCCCCTTTTAGATTAAAACAGTAAACAAAATCAGTCATAGTCTTCTAGTACTAATAACACTACAACTTCTACTGCTACTACTCCCTACTGCTACTTCTACTGCTACTACTACTACTACTACTACTACTACTACTTACTAATATTACTACTACTACTACTACTACTAATTCTACTACTACTACTACTACTACTACTACTACTACTACTACTATTACTACTTTTACTACTACTACTACTATTACTATTACTACTACTACTACTACTACTAATTCTACTACTACTACTATTACTACTACTACTTCTGCTACTACTACTACTACTTTTACTACTATTACTACTACTACTACTGCTACTACTACTACTACTACTACTACTACTACTACTACTACTACTGCTGCTGCTAATACTACTTCTACTACTATTACTTCTACTACTACTACTATAACTTTCTTTCTTTCTTTATCAGCTCTCATTCTACCTTCAGGTGTGTGGGTTTTAGATGTCCGAAATGATCTTTCTCCAGGCTGCCCTATCCTGGCATTTTCTGTTTCCTTCCGTGAAAGGTAAAATTTATTTGCGCTAATGCCTCTTTTAAATCTTCTTCCCACTTTCTCCGAGATCTGCCTTCTGGTCTTTTACCTTGAGTTTTAGCACTTTATACTGATTTAGTTATTCTATTGTCATTCATTCTGTTAACATGCCCAAACCATCTCAGTCGATTCATTTCTATCTTAGTTTTTATGCTATCTGCTTTGGTTTGATCTCTTATTGTTGTGTTTCTGATTTTGTCTCTTTTAGTTTTCCCTACTACTCTTCTTAGTTATTTCATTTCAGCTGCCTGCACTCTACTGTATTCCCTACTGTCTAAGGTCCAGGTTTCATTGCCATAGAGGAGAGTAGGACAATAAAACTGTGTTGTATACTGCCAATTTGGTTTTGTTGAGAATTCTTGTTTACCTACAAATGCCTTTCCTAGATGGTTATATATTGCACTTGCCTTTTGGATTCTTTGGCTGATTTCTTCTCTTAGTTTTCCCTCTCAGTTAATCATTACCCCTAAGTAACTAGCTTTGAACTTTTCTAAATTCTCCCTGCCTAATTTAAGATTTTATGTTTTAGCTTCCCTAGTTACTAGCATTGTTTAGTTTTCTTTGCATTTACTCTCATTCCTCTTTTATTTAGTTCATTGTTCATTATGTTGATATTTGACTGAATGTCCCTTTCTGATTTTCCATACAAAACTAAATCATCAGCAAATGAAAGCATTGATACATTTACTAGTTTGAGTTTCCACATACCTACATTCATTTTCTTCCTTTTTGAGGATGCCTTTGCGACTGAATCCATAAATGTGATAAACAAAAGAGGACTTAGGCTCCAACCCT